>JAXGGA010019492.1:7500-20001 GCA_038373865.1 Uloborus plumipes
TTTTTTTTTTTTTTTTTTTTTTTTTTTTTTTTTTTTTTTTATTTTTTTTTTTTTTTTTTTTTTTTTTTTTTTTTTTTTTTTTTTTTTTTTTTTTTTTTTTTTTTTTTTTTTTTTTTTTTTTTTTTTTTTTTTTTTTTTTTTTTTTTTTTTTTTTTTTTTTTTTTTTTTTTTTTTTTTTTTTTTTTTTTTTTTTTTTTTTTTTTTTTTTTTTTTTTTTTTTTTTTTTTTTTTTTTTTTTTTTTTTTTTTTTTTTTTTTTTTTTTTTTTTTTTTTTTTTTTTTTTTTTTTTTTTTTTTTTTTTTTTTTTTTTTTTTTTTTTTTTTTTTTTTTTTATTTTTTTTTTTTTTTTTTTTTTTTTTTTTTTTTTTTTTTTTTTTTTTTTTTTTTTTTTTTTTTTTTTTTTTTTTTTTTTTTTTTTTTTTTTTTTATTTTTTTTTTTTTTTTTTTTTTTTTTTTTTTTTTTTTTTTTTTTTTTTTTTTTTTTTTTTTTTTTTTTTTTTTTTTTTTTTTTTTTTTTTTTTTTTTTTTTTTTTTTTTTTTTTTTTTTTTTTTTTTTTTTTTTTTTTTTTTTTTTTTTTTTTTATTTTTTTTTTTTTTTTTTTTTTTTTTTTTTTTTTTTTTTTTTTTTTTTTTTTTTTTTTTTTTTTTTTTTTTTTTTTTTTTTTTTTTTTTTTTTTTTTTTTTTTTTTTTTTTTTTTTTTTTTTTTTTTTTTTTTTTTTTTTTTTTTTTTTTTTTTTTTTTTTTTTTTTTTTTTTTTTTATTTTTTTTTTTTTTTTTTTTTTTTTTTTTTTTTTTTTTTTTTTTTTTTTTTTTTTTTTATTTTTTTTTTTTTTTTTTTTTTTTTTTTTTTTTTTTTTTTTTTTTTTTTTTTTTTTTTTTTTTTTTTTTTTTTTTTTTTTTTTTTTTTTTTTTTTTTTTTTTTTTTTTTTTTTTTTTTTTTTTTTTTTTTTTTTTTATTTTTTTTTTTTTTTTTTTTTTTTTTTTTTTTTTTTTTTTTTTTTTTTTTTTTTTTTTTTTTTTTTTTTTTTTTTTTTTTTTTTTTTTTTTTTTTTTTTTTTTTTTTTTTTTTTTTTTTTTTTTTTTTTTTTTTTTTTTTTTTTTTTTTTTTTTTTTTTTTTTTTTTTTTTTTTTTTTTTTTTTTTTTTTTTTTTTTTTTTTTTTTTTTTTTTTTTTTTTTTTTTTTTTTTTTTTTTTTTTTTTTTTTTTTTTTTTTTTTTTTTTTTTTTTTTTTTTTTTTTTTTTTTTTTTTTTTTTATTTTTTTTTTTTTTTTTTTTTTTTTTTTTTTTTTTTTTTTTTTTTTTTTTTTTTTTTTTTTTTTTTTTTTTTTTTTTTTTTTTTTTTTTTTTTTTTTTTTTTTTTTTTTTTTTTTTTTTTTTTTTTTTTTTTTTTTTTTTTTTTTTTTTTTTTTTTTTTTTTTTTTTTATTTTTTTTTTTTTTTTTTTTTTTTTTTTTTTTTTTTTTTTTTTTTTTTTTTTTTTTTTTTTTTTTTTTTTTTTTTTTTTTTTTTTTTTTTTTTTTTTTTTTTTTTTTTTTTTTTTTTTTTTTTTTTTTTTTTTTTTTTTTTTTTTTTTTTTTTTTTTTTTTTTTTTTTTTTTTTTTTTTTTTTTTTTTTTTTTTTTTTTTTTTTTTTTTTTTTTTTTTTTTTTTTTTTTTTTTTTTTTTTTTTTTTTTTTTTTTTTTTTTTTTTTTTTTTTTTTTTTTTTTTTTTTTTTTTTTTTTTTTTTTTTTTTTTTTTTTTTTATTTTTTTTTTTTTTTTTTTTTTTTTTTTTTTTTTTTTTTTTTTTTTTTTTTTTTTTTTTTTTTTTTTTTTTTTTTTTTTTTTTTTTTTTTTTTTTTTTTTTTATTTTTTTTTTTTTTTTTTTTTTTTTTTTTTTTTTTTTTTTTTTTTTTTTTTTTTTTTTTTTTTTTTTTTTTTTTTTTTTTTTTTTTTTTTTTTTTTTTTTTTTTTTTTTTTTTTTTTTTTTTTTTTTTTTTTTTTTTTTTTTTTTTTTTTTTTTTTTTTTTTTTTTTTTTTTTTTTTTTTTTTTTTTTTTTTTTTTTTTTTTTTTTTTTTTTTTTTTTTTTTTTTTTTTTTTTTTTTTTTTTTTTTTTTTTTTTTTTTTTTTTTTTTTTTTTTTTTTTTTTTTTTTTTTTTTTTTTTTTTTTTTTTTTTTTTTTTTTTTTTTTTTTTTTTTTTTTTTTTTTTTTTTTTTTTTTATTTTTTTTTTTTTTTTTTTTTTTTTTTTTTTTTTTTTTTTTTTTTTTTTTTTTTTTTTTTTTTTTTTTTTTTTTTTTTTTTTTTTTTTTTTTTTTTTTTTTTTTTTTTTTTTTTTTTTTTTTTTTTTTTTTTTTTTTTTTTTTTTTTTTTTTTTTTTTTTTTTTTTTTTTTTTTTTTTTTTTTTTTTTTATTTTTTTTTTTTTTTTTTTTTTTTTTTTTTTTTTTTTTTTTTTTTTTTTTTTTTTTTTTTTTTTTTTTTTTTTTTTTTTTTATTTTTTTTTTTTTTTTTTTTTTTTTTTTTTTTTTTTTTTTTTTTTTTTTTTTTTTTTTTTTTTTTTTTTTTTTTTTTTTTTTTTTTTTTTTTTTTTTTTTTTTTTTTTTTTTTTTTTTTTTTTTTTTTTTTTTTTTTTTTTTTTTTTTTTTTTTTTTTTTTTTTTTTTTTTTTTTTTTTTTTTTATTTTTTTTTTTTTTTTTTTTTTTTTTTTTATTTTTTTTTTTTTTTTTTTTTTTTTTTTTTTTTTTTTTTTTTTTTTTTTTTTTTTTTTTTTTTTTTTTTTTTTTTTTTTTTTTTTTTTTTTTTTTTTTTTTTTTTTTTTTTTTTTTTTTTTTTTTTTTTTTTTTTTTTTTTTTTTTTTTTTTTTTTTTTTTTTTATTTTTTTTTTTTTTTTTTTTTTTTTTTTTTTTTTTTTTTTTTTTTTTTTTTTTTTTTTTTTTTTTTTTTTTTTTTTTTTTTTTTTTTTTTTTTTTTTTTTTTTTTTTTTTTTTTTTTTTTTTTTTTTTTTTTTATTTTTTTTTTTTTTTTTTTTTTTTTTTTTTTTTTTTTTTTTTTTTTTTTTTTTTTTTTTTTTTTTTTTTTTTTTTTTTTTTTTTTTTTTTTTTTTTTTTTTTTTTTTTTTTTTTTTTTTTTTATTTTTTTTTTTTTTTTTTTTTTTTTTTTTTTTTTTTTTTTTTTTTTTTTTTTTTTTTTTTTTTTTTTTTTTTTTTTTTTTTTTTTTTTTTTTTTTTTTTTTTTTTTTTTTTATTTTTTTTTTTTTTTTTTTTTTTTTTTTTTTTTTTTTTTTTTTTTTTTTTTTTTTTTTTTTTTTTTTTTTTTTTTTTTTTTTTTTTTTTTTTTTTTTTTTTTTTATTTTTTTTTTTTTTTTTTTTTTTTTTTTTTTTTTTTTTTTTTTTTTTTTTTTTTTTTTTTTTTTTTTTTTTTTTTTTTTTTTTTTTTTTTTTTTTTTTTTTTTTTTTTTTTTTTTTTTTTTTTTTTTTTTTTTTTTTTTTTTTTTTTTTTTTTTTTTTTTTTTTTTTTTTTTTTTTTTTTTTTTTTTTTTTTTTTTTTTTTTTTTTTTTTTTTTATTTTTTTTTTTTTTTTTTTTTTTTTTTTTTTTTTTTTTTTTTTTTTTTTTTTTTTTTTTTTTTTTTTTTTTTTTTTTTTTTTTTTTTTTTTTTTTTATTTTTTTTTTTTTTTTTTTTTTTTTTTTTTTTTTTTTTTTTTTTTTTTTTTTTTTTTTTTTTTTTTATTTTTTTTTTTTTTTTTTTTTTTTTTTTTTTTTTTTTTTTTTTTTTTTTTTTTTTTTTTTTTTTTTTTTTTTTTTTTTTTTTTTTTTTTTTTTATTTTTTTTTTTTTTTTTTTTTTTTTTTTTTTTTTTTTTTTTTTTTTTTTTTTTTTTTTTTTTTTTTTTTTTTTTTTTTTTTTTTTTTTTTTTTTTTTTTTTTTTTTTTTTTTTTTTTTTTTTTTTTTTTTTTTTTTTTTTTTTTTTTTTTTTTTTTTTTTTTTTTTTTTTTTTTTTTTTTTTTTTTTTTTTTTTTTTTTTTTTTTTTTTTTTTTTTTTTTTTTTTTTTTTTTTTTTTTTTTTTTTTTTTTTTTTTTTTTTTTTTTTTTTTTTTTTTTTTTTTATTTTTTTTTTTTTTTTTTTTTTTTTTTTTTTTTTTTTTTTTTTTTTTTTTTTTTTTTTTTTTTTTTTTTTTTTTTTTTTTTTTTTTTTTTTTTTTTTTTTTTTTTTTTTTTTTTTTTTTTTTTTTTATTTTTTTTTTTTTTTTTTTTTTTTTTTTTTTTTTTTTTTTTTTTTTTTATTTTTTTTTTTTTTTTTTTTTTTTTTTTTTTTTTTTTTTTTTTTTTTTTTTTTTTTTTTTTTTTTTTTTTTTTTTTTTTTTTTTTTTTTTTTTTTTTTTTTTTTTTTTTTTTTTTTTTTATTTTTTTTTTTTTTTTTTTTTTTTTTTTTTTTTTTTTTTTTTTTTTTTTTTTTTTTTTTTTTTTTTTTTTTTTTTTTTTTTTTTTTTTTTTTTTTTTTTTTTTTTTTTTTTTTTTTTTTTTATTTTTTTTTTTTTTTTTTTTTTTTTTTTTTTTTTTTTTTTTTTTTTTTTTTTTTTTTTTTTTTTATTTTTTTTTTTTTTTTTTTTTTTTTTTTTTTTTTTTTTTTTTTTTTTTTTTTTATTTTTTTTTTTTTTTTTTTTTTTTTTTTTTTTTTTTTTTTTTTTTTTTTTTTTTTTTTTTTTTTTTTTTTTTTTTTTTTTTTTTTTTTTTTTTTTTTTTTTTTTTTTTTTTTTTTTTTTATTTTTTTTTTTTTTTTTTTTTTTTTTTTTTTTTTTTTTTTTTTTTTTTTTTTTTTTTTTTTTTTTTTTTTTTTTTTTTTTTTTTTTTTTTTTTTTTTTTTTTTTTTTTTTTTTTTTTTTTTTTTTTTTTTTTTTTTTTTTTTTTTTTTTTTTTTTTTTTTTTTTTTTTTTTTTTTTTTTTTTTTTTTTTTTTTTTTTTTTTTTTTTTTTTTTTTTTTTTTTTTTTTTTTTTTTTTTTTTTTTTTTTTTTTTTTTTTTTTTTTTTTTTTTTTTTTTTTTTTTTTTTTTTTTTTTTTTTTTTTTTTTTTTTTTTTTTTTTTTTTTTTTTTTTTTTTTTTTTTTTTTTTTTTTTTTTTTTTTTTTTTTTTTTTTTTTATTTTTTTTTTTTTTTTTTTTTTTTTTTTTTTTTTTTTTTTTTTTTTTTTTTTTTTTTTTTTTTTTTTTTTTTTTTTTTTTTTTTTTTTTTTTTTTTTTTTTTTTTTTTTTTTTTTTTTTTTTTTTTTTTTTTTTTTTTTTTTTTTTTATTTTTTTTTTTTTTTTTTTTTTTTTTTTTTTTTTTTTTTTTTTTTTTTTTTTTTTTTTTTTTTTTTTATTTTTTTTTTTTTTTTTTTTTTTTTTTTTTTTTTTTTTTTTTTTTTTTTTTTTTTTTTTTTTTTTTTTTTTTTTTTTTTTTTTTTTTTTTTTTTTTTTTTATTTTTTTTTTTTTTTTTTTTTTTTTTTTTTTTTTTTTTTTTTTTTTTTTTTTTTTTTTTTTTTTTTTTTTTTTTTTTTTTTTTTTTTTTTTTTTTTTTTTTTTTTTTTTTTTTTTTTTTTTTTTTTTTTTTTTTTTTTTTTTTTTTTTTTTTTTTTTTTTTTTTTTTTTTTTTTTTTTTTTTTTTTTTTTTTTTTTTATTTTTTTTTTTTTTTTTTTTTTTTTTTTTTTTTTTTTTTTTTTTTTTTTTTTTTTTTTTTTTTTTTTTTTTTTTTTTTTTTTTTTTTTTTTTTTTTTTTTTTTTTTTTTTTTTTTTTTTTTTTTTTTTTTTTTTTTTTTTTTTTTTTTTTTTTTTTTTTTTTTTTTTTTTTTATTTTTTTTTTTTTTTTTTTTTTTTTTTTTTTTTTTTTTTTTTTTTTTTTTTTTTTTTTTTTTTTTTTTTTTTTTTTTTTTTTTTTTTTTTTTTTTTTTTTTTTTTTTTTTTTTTTTTTTTTTTTTTTTTTTTTTTTTTTTTTTTTTTTTTTTTTTTTTTTTTTTTTTTTTTTTTTTTTTTTTTTTTTTTTTTTTTTTTTTTTTTTTTTTTATTTTTTTTTTTTTTTTTTTTTTTTTTTTTTTTTTTTTTTTTTTTTTTTTTTTTTTTTTTTTTTTTTTTTTTTTTTTTTTTTTTTTTTTTTTTTTTTTTATTTTTTTTTTTTTTTTTTTTTTTTTTTTTTTTTTTTTTTTTTTTTTTTTTTTTTTTTTTTTTTTTTTTTTTTTTTTTTTTTTTTTTTTTTTTTTTTTTTTTTTTTTTTTTTTTTTTTTTTTTTTTTTTTTTTTTTTTTTTTTTTTTTTTTTTTTTTTTTTTTTTTTTTTTTTTTTTTTTTTTTTTTTTTTTTTTATTTTTTTTTTTTTTTTTTTTTTTTTTTTTTTTTTTTTTTTTTTTTTTTTTTTTTTTTTTTTTTTTTTTTTTTTTTTTTTTTTTTTTTTTTTTTTTTTTTTTTTTTTTTTTTTTTTTTTTTTTTTTTTTTTTTTTTTTTTTTTTTTTTTTTTTTTTTTTTTTTTTTTTTTTTTTTTTTTTTTTTTTTTTTTTTTTTTTTTTTTTTTTTTTTTTTTTATTTTTTTTTTTTTTTTTTTTTTTTTTTTTTTTTTTTTTTTTTTTTTTTTTTTTTTTTTTTTTTTTTTATTTTTTTTTTTTTTTTTTTTTTTTTTTTTTTTTTTTTTTTTTTTTTTTTTTTTTTTTTTTTTTTTTTTTTTTTTTATTTTTTTTTTTTTTTTTTTTTTTTTTTTTTTTTTTTTTTTTTTTTTTTTTTTTTTTTTTTTTTTATTTTTTTTTTTTTTTTTTTTTTTTTTTTTTTTTTTTTTTTTTTTTTTTTTTTTTTTTTTTTTTTTTTTTTTTTTTTTTTTTTTTTTTTTTTTTTTTTTTTTTTTTTTTTTTTTTTTTTTTTTTTTTTTTTTTTTTTTTTTTTTTTTTTTTTTTTTTTTTTTTTTTTTTTTTTTTTTTTTTTATTTTTTTTTTTTTTTTTTTTTTTTTTTTTTTTTTTTTTTTTTTTTTTTTTTTTTTTTTTTTTTTTTTTTTTTTTTTTTTTTTTTTTTTTTTTTTTTTTTTTTTTTTTTTATTTTTTTTTTTTTTTTTTTTTTTTTTTTTTTTTTTTTTTTTTTTTTTTTTTTTTTTTTTTTTTTTTTTTTTTTTTTTTTTTTTTTTTTTTTTATTTTTTTTTTTTTTTTTTTTTTTTTTTTTTTTTTTTTTTTTTTTTTTTTTTTTTTTATTTTTTTTTTTTTTTTTTTTTTTTTTTTTTTTTTTTTTTTTTTTTTTTTTATTTTTTTTTTTTTTTTTTTTTTTTTTTTTTTTTTTTTTTTTTTTTTTTTTTTTTTTTTTTTTTTTTTTTTTTTTTTTTTTTTTTTTTTTTTTTTTTTTTTTTTTTTTTTTTTTTTTTTTTTTTTTTTTTTTTTTTTTTTTTTTTTTTTTTTTTTTTTTTTTTTTTTTTTTTTTTTTTTTTTTTTTTTTTTTTTTTTTTTTTTTATTTTTTTTTTTTTTTTTTTTTTTTTTTTTTTTTTTTTTTTTTTTTTTTTTTTTTTTTTTTTTTTTTTTTTTTTTTTTTTTTTTTTTTTTTTTTTTTTTTTTTTTTTTTTTTTTTTTTTTTTTTTTTTTTTTTTTTTTTTTTTTTTTTTTTTTATTTTTTTTTTTTTTTTTTTTTTTTTTTTTTTTTTTTTTTTTTTTTTTTTTTTTTTTTTTTTTTTTTTTTTTTTTTTTTTTTTTTTTTTTTTTTTTTTATTTTTTTTTTTTTTTTTTTTTTTTTTTTTTTTTTTTTTTTTTTTTTTTTTTTTTTTTTTTTTTTTTTTTTTTTTTTTTTTTTTTTTTTTTTTTTTTTTTTTTTTTTTTTTTTTTTTTTTTTTTTTTTTTTTTTTTTTTTTTTTTTTTATTTTTTTTTTTTTTTTTTTTTTTTTTTTTTTTTTTTTTTTTTTTTTTTTTTTTTTTTTTTTTTTTTTTTTTTTTTTTTTTTTTTTTTTTTTTTTTTTTTTTTTTTTTTTTTTTTTTTTTTTTTTTTTTTTTTTTTTTTTTTTTTTTTTTTTTTTTTTTTTTTTTTTTTTTTTTTTTTTTTTTTTTTTTTTTTTTTTTTTTTTTTTTTTTTTTTTTTTTTTTATTTTTTTTTTTTTTTTTTTTTTTTTTTTTTTTTTTTTTTTTTTTTTTTTTTTTTTTTTTTTTTTTTTTTTTTTTTTTTTTTTTTTTTTTTTTTTTTTTTTTTTTTTTTTTTTTTTTTTTTTTTTTTTTTTTTTATTTTTTTTTTTTTTTTTTTTTTTTTTTTTTTTTTTTTTTTTTTTTTTTTTTTTTTTTTTTTTTTTTTTTTTTTTTTTTTTTTTTTTTTTTTTTTTTTTTTTTTTTTTTTTTTTTTTTTTTTTTTTTTTTTTTTTTTTTTTTTTTTTTTTTTTTTTTTTTTTTTTTTTTTTTTTTTTTTTTTTTTTTTTTTTTTTTTTTTTTTTTTTTTTTTTTTTTTTTTTTTTTTTTTTTTTTTTTTTTTTTTTTTTTTTTTTTTTTTTTTTTTTTTTTTTTTTTTTTTTTTTTTTTTTTTTTTTTTATTTTTTTTTTTTTTTTTTTTTTTTTTTTTTTTTTTTTTTTTTTTTTTTTTTTTTTTTTTTTTTTTTTTTTTTTTTTTTTTTTTTTTTTTTTTTTTTTTTTTTTTTTTTTTATTTTTTTTTTTTTTTTTTTTTTTTTTTTTTTTTTTTTTTTTTTTTTTTTTTTTTTTTTTTTTTTTTTTTTTTTTTTTTTTTTTTTTTTTTTTTTTTTTTTTTATTTTTTTTTTTTTTTTTTTTTTTTTTTTTTTTTTTTTTTTTTTTTTTTTTTTTTTTTTTTTTTTTTTTTTTTTTTTTTTTTTTTTTTTTATTTTTTTTTTTTTTTTTTTTTTTTTTTTTTTTTTTTTTTTTTTTTTTTTTTTTTTTTTTTTTTTTTTTTTTTTTTTTTTTTTTTTTTTTTTTTTTTTTATTTTTTTTTTTTTTTTTTTTTTTTTTTTTTTTTTTTTTTTTTTTTTTTTTTTTTTTTTTTTTTTTTTTTTTTTTTTTTTTTTTTTTTTTTTTTTTTTTTTTTTTTTTTTTTTTTTTTTTTTTTTTTTTTTTTTTTTTTTTTTTTTTTTTTTTTTTTTTTTTTTTTTTTTTTTTTTTTTTTTTTTTTTTTTTTTTTTTTTTTTTTTTTTATTTTTTTTTTTTTTTTTTTTTTTTTTTTTTTTTTTTTTTTTTTTTTTTTTTTTTTTTTTTTTTTTTTTTTTTTTTTTTTTTTTTTTTTTTTTTTTTTTTTTTTTTTTTTTTTTTTTTTTTTTTTTTTTTTTTTTTTTTTTTTTTTTTTTTTTTTTTTTTTTTTTTTTTTTTTTTTTTTTTTTTTTTTTTTTTTTTTTTTTTTTTTTTTTTTTTTTTTTATTTTTTTTTTTTTTTTTTTTTTTTTTTTTTTTTATTTTTTTTTTTTTTTTTTTTTTTTTTTTTTTTTTTTTTTTTTTTTTTTTTTTTTTTTTTTTTTTTTTTTTTTTTTTTTTTTTTTTTTTTTTTTTTTTTTTTTTTTTTTTTTTTTTTTTTTTTTTTTTTTTTTTTTTTTTTTTTTTTTTTTTTTTTTTTTTTTTTTTTTTTTATTTTTTTTTTTTTTTTTTTTTTTTTTTTTTTTTTTTTTTTTTTTTTTTTTTTTTTTTTTTTTTTTTTTTTTTTTTTTTTTTTTTTTTTTTTTTTTTTTTTTTTTTTTTTTTTTTTTTTTTTTTTTTTTTTTTTTTTTTTTTTTTTTTTTTTTTTTTTTTTTTTTTTTTTTTTTTTTTTTTTTATTTTTTTTTTTTTTTTTTTTTTTTTTTTTTTTTTTTTTTTTTTTTTTTTTTTTTTTTTTTTTTTTTTTTTTTTTTTTTTTTTTTTTTTTTTTTTTTTTTTTTTTTATTTTTTTTATTTTTTTTTTTGTGAAACCCATTCATAAATTACTTGACACTAAAGTGCATATCTATAAATAAAATGGCTACTTCTGTAAACAATGGCTATGTTATGGATAAACTATAAAAAAAATAATGCAAGCTAAAAAAAAATAGCAAGCTACAAATAATGTTTGAGTAAGTAGGAAATGTTATAAGCTTGGTATATGAAAATAAATATATATTTACAGTATTAATCGCACTGAAATTAACCATTTCCAAATATTGCTCGTTAAATAAGTCCCATTATTAGTTTCTATCCTCGTGACAACATTGGTGAGGTGAAAACATCTTATGTACCTAATTTAGAAATTTTTTTTGACTATAAACACTTTCTATTCTCTAACTATTGCCAAACTCAATTTTTTTTCATTTCACCCGTTAGCGATTGTTGGCTCAGATAAATATAAAAATCCTTAGAAGGCAATAAATTCCATACTAACTCCAGAGAAGCCTTGGTTCAAAATTTTCAATATGATTACAATCAATATAGTTGCTGCATGGCACCAAATTTTTGCAACAATGGGTTGAAAATTTAATCATTTAAAGGGGAAATGACATGAAATTAACTGTTTTCCATAATAACTTTTTTAAACTAAGCTTTTTAGAAATAAATCATACCTTATCCTGCACCCTATTACTGTAGCTATCTGCGGTGAAAAAATGGTTAAAATCGGTTCAGTAGTTTGGAAGATTACCCCGGACATACGTTTTCAAAAGTAGTCTTTTATGTATATAGATTAATTTTTTAAATGTACTAATTATGCGCAGAATAGGATCGCTCTTTTTTCTCTTCCAGACATTCCAAGCACACACACACAAAATAAATAAATTAATAAATAATAATAAATGGATAAAAGAAATAATTTAAAGTAAAAAGTAAATGAATGAATAATTTTTTTCAAGAAAATCAGTAAATAATTTAAATTCAAAAAATAAATTAATAAATATTTTAAATAAATAAATAAATAAGCTTTAAAAATCCCCCCCCCCCACACAAATATTTTGATGGCGCAACTAGCGCCATAATCCCCCCCCCCCCCTGTGGGCACCCCTGGTTTTAGAAAAAAGAGAAAAACATTTAGGAAATCTTGCTGAAAGCACAATTTCATCCTGACAGCATGTATGCAAGAAAATCGGTAGCACTATGCCCTCCGAGGATGAAGAGGAAGGGAGGGGGTAAACACACATGCATGTTAGTCATTAAAAATAAAATGAACAACACGACTCGCTTAGTGTTTTTATTCTCTTTGCCTCATACGCTGATAAAGGGACGACAGCGGAAATATTTATGTTCTATCACATGGAAGCAAAGCTAACACTTTATCTGCCCTGTGTAGGGGGGGGGGGGATTTAATATCTGCGGGCAAGAGAGCTGTACTCTTAGAGGTCGTTTTTTCACAATTTATCCCATTGTGGCGGCGATAATGGTGTTTGCGCTCTGTCACAAGAGGATATCAAATTTTCGACTCTCGCGTTTAACGTTCTGAAAGGTGGGGAGAAAAAGACGATATATATGACAGGGACTAACTGTTCTAAGAGTCATTTATGTATTCACAAGAACCTGATTTAAATGTACATAGAATCAGGGCCGTAACCACACTTCTGTTTCGTTGAGGGTTTTACTAGACACGTTTCTTGTGAAATCTTTTGATCAATGAAATTTGATTTCATGCTCAACATTCTATTGCTATTTTTTACAATGAATGCTCAAAGAGCTTTAACATAAAAATGTAAAAATAAGAAGAAAAATAACGTAAAAATCAAAAAGACAACGTCTAAAAGCACAAATGGGTGGAGTTAAAATTGGCAAAAAAAAATTGTTTTTTTCTTGCTTAGCACTGAAGAAGGAGGCTTTATGCCTTTGAAACATGTTTGCCAATTTTAGCTCCACCCATTTGTGCTTTTAGACGTTGTCTTTTTGATTTTTACTCATTTCCGCACAAAGTGAACTGTTTTTAAAAATGACGCATATGTTTTCAATGAAGGACAAAGTCTGATGCCTGCTCTGCATAACTTTGCCCCTGTTATATTCGATGTCTTTTAATCACTCAAAAAGATAGATGCATTTACTCATATAAGCGCATTCAAAGTACTTAATACTTCCGAAATTTCTATTTTATGACACGCCTTTGAAACGCGTTTAATATAGTTTGGCACTTTCAAATTTGGTGTCTTTGTTAGCGGTATTCAAAATTCGAAAGCAAGCGATAAATTGTTTCGGAAGACTACAATGAAAGTAGATACTGAGGATAAGACAATTTGTATGAAAAATCAATAATAATTCATTTTTCAAATAAAGTTGAAAAATAAATAGGAAAATTAAATAGTAATAATTTTTTCTGCAAAAAAATGGATCAAAAGCATTTTTTGGAATGGATTTGAAATTTTTCAGTGGGGGGTTTGAGCCCTATAAACCCACCCCTAAAATGCGGCTCTGCATAGGATACATAGGCATATTGGTAAAACCACGTTTCTCTATCAGGAGTGGCAGAGTGGTCAACAGGTCGATCCATTAACGTCGAACTTTTTACTAACACAATAACAATAATAAGAATAATTTGAGGATCATAATTTTAAGTCCAATCGCGCCGTTTTACTAACGTTATGTATTATGTAGCAAAGATTCAACGTGAATTTCAAGTCTCTAAAAATATTATAAT
>JAXGGA010019493.1:0-19999 GCA_038373865.1 Uloborus plumipes
TTTAAAAAAACCCTATAATAAGTATTGACTCTGCTTATTCTTAAACATACAGCCCAACGGTTCAAAGATGTAGCTTTATTCTAATTTAATTTATAGCTTACTTTGTTGACAAAAGAACACACTGTAAATTGAAAGTGACAAGAGAAAAGTTAATTTTTCCTCGGATCTAATTTAAGAAGTGTAAGAAAATGGAGAGGCAATTTAAGTTAACAAACTTTTGTTTGTTCAAAAAATTATCAATGAGACAAGGTAACAATTGGTATTAAATTGCGGGCTCTTCAGTTGATTAGTAAATATTTAAGCATCAGTTTTCCTTCCAAAAAATTACTTGTTGAGCAAAACATAAAGATTGAATTATGAAAGGTAGTAATTAGCTTTTGGTTCCAATGTAATTCAATTGACAGTTAAATAAAGCGTCAGGTAAATTTGCTGCAAGTGACATTATTTTTCTCTCGTTAATGTAATTCATTGACACTATTATTTATTTTATTTTGAAATCTTTTGATAGCTACAATAGATATGCATTTTAATTTTATGCTTAAACAGTAATTTAAAATAAAGTACTTTTGAAGCTAAAGTGTATTGCAGGCTAGAGATAATTTAATGTAATTTAATGAATACCGAAATGCTGAGAGTTCATGTGACCAGCAATTAAATACTAAAAACTTGACAAGAGCTATAGATTTTCAAGTTATATAACAGAACAACAAAAAGTTCAGCAAATAAGAAGAATCTTTAAAAAGTAATACTGTAAAACTGCTAGGAGGCATGCACAAATTATTCGCTTGCACTCTTTAGGACTCCAGAAAATCGTTAACGGAGCTCACCATCTCTATTATAAAATGATGAAAAAATTATATGTGTTCACATATTATCCTTAAACGTACGGTTTTATACGTACAGAGAGCGAATAAAGAATTCAAACTAAAATGTATTTAATTTAAAATCCAAGATGTAATAAAATATACAGTACACATTGTAAAAAAATAAATATTGCAGGACCTTAAGCCGTAAGTTACCGCTATTAGTTTAATATAAGACAGAAGTACATGTAATGTACTAACAGCTCCCAGTTATGGCATCTAGAGACTGAATTCTGTGCTGGTTATGCACTCATCAATTATTAATAGTCAATTTCTTAGCTGGAGGCAGATGTTTTGTTTCTTTGCAACTAATATTACCTTTAAACTGGTAACCAAAGTAAAGAGTATCACACGAGAGTCCGCAAGCAATGATGTGATTCAACTTGTAAAATGAAAGCAAAGGCTTAGGAAACACGCACTAAATTCCCGCCCTTAAACCAGGGTTAAGACAGAGTTACGTGCAATATACTGATAGCCTGAGATAACATTTCAAAAAATAGAGTTAAAAAAAGAAAGAGAAAAAGGAAAAAACCCTGCGTTATTTAAGTATTTATGGCATTATACATTCCATATATCTTCATATTTATTTTCAATCTTTTAGTATGCTTTTTAAATAAATTTAAACCGATTTCATCTAATTTAATCATTGTCAAAAATGTACACGTTCAAACTAGCACATTTACGGTACACTTTCATCTAACCTATTAACTTTTTATGACCTGCATTTCAAGAGGAAATTTTCTAGAATTACTTTACTCTTATCTTTTAGGCACAGACTCCAAACTGTTAAACTTAAACAAGCGTTTTATTAAAGGACTTTATGTGTTTGAAGATGCAATTTATTTTCTAAGCATACTAGTATCATTTCGTGTTTTAAACTTTGCTGTTAGCACTGTAATGCAAGAATAAATTAGATATCTTCCTACTTTTGCATATATTATCATGCTTTGTTGACTTGAAAAAATATTAATACTCTATGAAAATTAAAGATCGTTAATTAGATAAAATATATTATAAATTTATCTCTCCTAATGTTGTAGTCATAAGGAAACTTGTTAAGTTTTAAACTAGTTTTTCCGGGCATACAAGATAACTTATGACGCATTACAGAGTGATTTGTTTTTTCAAGAAAACTGTTCTTATTCGAAGCTAAAATCGAAAAAAAAAAAATCTAATTGTAAAATTAAAATATCTTTCAGTGCACTTGTGATCGTTAATTTTTTTTTTTAATTGCATATTGATGTACACAATGAACTGCACCGGTTATTGTGTAAAAGATAACGTCTTTTGCTGATGCTTCGGTTTTGAAATCAGATATACGTCATAAATAATATTATACACTAGATTTAAACTTTTGATGCCAAATAAAGAATCAAGTACATTTTTAAATGAAAATGTTTCTATACAAATAAAACTAGTGAAGCTGTTGGTTGAAGTTTTTAGTAATGCTTTCAAACAGTTACTGTGTTTTACATTTCTAATGAGTTTTCTAACCATAAAAAGTCAATGTGAAGACTTTGTTAACCCCAGATGTATGCCAATGAATAACTAGGCATTAACTTACAGAAAAGCAATAAATAAAAAGGTGTGCAGTTTTCCTATGTGTGTTTCTGACAAAAGAAGCGAAGCTAGAGAATATTCATTTTTTCAATGTTCAAATTAAATCCATTCATACTTACTATAATTTTTTGTTCGATGCTCTAGTGATCATATGTCTTCATTGAAAATTTTACATTTTCCTTAAGAAAATTTTCAAAAATATTTTGAAACAATGTATTCAATGATGTAAATAGTAATACTAAAATTTTAACCTGCATTTCGAAATAAACAACGAGTATTCCTAATATTAAAACATTAAAACACAGTGGCATAATAAGGCATGATAAAAACTTTTAGATTTGTGCTGCTACTATCACTTGCATCACTTTCTTAAATTTTTTCCTCTGAAAATGTGGGTGTAATTTTTAGAATATAAAATATTTCTGAGTTTTCATTATTTAAAATACATGAGCGGAGAATATTTAATGTTGTATTTATGTAATTCGAGAAAAAATAACATGAATGTCATTTTGACCCACTCCTCCGGATTCGTTAATATTCAGAGTAAGGAAACTTTACCTTAAAAAGCCAAGATGAATTGTTTCAGATTTTGAGATGACGCATTTTAATCGCTGAATGTAAACGGAGTTCGCTTCTTTCACATTATTTTCTTTCCTTTAAAATTTGACAATGCAGTAATATACTTATATACTTTTATATTTAACGTCAAAATTGTTTATTTAAAAGCTATAGCTTCGTGAGAGATATTTAAAACAAAGCATTTTAAAGCTCATTTACTCATCTTACTACAAATGTTCTTTTTGAAAAAATATGGTGAAAGTGGAAGACATGAAGAGTGCTTTCTTAAAAACCGTAGTTGAAGAACAGGAGCAGAAAATAATAATAATGGTAATAATAATAACAAAGGCAGCTTGTAAAATGAGCTTTTTGGTGGATTCATAACATCTCACACCACATGTCACTATAGTGCTTTTCTCTCAAACATCACTTCGAAATTTAGCCATTTTATACTTTGATTTTATTTTTTTCACAATTAAGTACACTGTTAAAAATTCAGGAAACTTTTATGGTAAATATTACTATAAAATGTTGCATTTACAGTAACGAAAATATTTACAGTAAATTGTACCATAAAAAAGAAACGATTACAGCGCCAGTTGATAAACCACGTGACTTACTGAGCGAAGCACCTAATACTCAATTTCTGTTCACCCTGTGTGGTCTATTCGGTACAGTGGATAGAGAAGCGAAGTGCGATAACTGCGTCTTGGGTTCGATCCTAGCTTTTTGCATTTTTTAACTCTACTTTTCTCTACCGTAGAATTTTACAGTAAAATTGGATTTTACGGTGAAAGTTACTGGCAACATGGATGCCAGTAACTTTTACCGTAAAATTTCAGGAAAATTTTTAACAGTGTAAGCTTTGTATAAATTTAAATAGCATTGCAATAAATTTAATTTCAATGCTCATAAAGCTAAGGATTTAAAGGATGGTATTTCTAACTTTTTGGTATTGTAGTAAAAAAGAAAGGAAAAGAAAAAGCTGAAAAGGCATTCGGTGTAAAGTGGAATTTATACTTTGCTTTGCAGTTAAAAACTTGGCAGCTCCTGCTTGTTTGTAATTTTTTCTGCTTTGAGTTTGTTTTCCATGTTATTTCGAGAAGCAAAAAAAAATGTCAACCTTCAAAGACATCAAATGAAAACTAGAATGATAGATCTTTTTTCAGATTTCTTCGCGTCTTGTATAAATCTGGTCGTTTCTATAGCAACCACAATGTAATTGGATCGTGCGTGCACATTTGAAGCAAATCGATGCTTACGTTAAAAAAAAATCACGTGTAGAGCTTTCCAAAGCATGTTTTATTGACAAGGCAAAGAAGATGTGCATTTTCAATAAGAAGACATCTCAATTTACTTAGCAATCTGAGAAACGCTTAAATAGTTTAGTAGAACTTTCAGAACGAGTTAAGTGGAAAGTAACATGAAAGACGAGAGATCGAAGTAAAATAGGAATCTTTTACTGCCAGTCAACTTATATTTTGAAGCGACAGTATTTACATTTTAATCATAATTGTAACATGCATATCAATATATTTTGCGTCTTGACGGTGGGAATTTGATGTAGTGCTATTAATTAATTTCAAATTAGTATGGAAAATATTTTCACTCAGTTTTAGTATTAATACCAGGTCAAATAAATATATTTCATGACTGGTCTGTAAGGAAAAAAGTTTCTTTTGCTATAGTACTGGTCTTTATTAAGCTACTATCAAAAATACACGGCGTTGCCTGGGTCAGAAATAATATTGAGAATCAATTTATATTCACCTTTGGATTTTTTCCCTGAACTGAAAGAACTCAAAACACACAGCTTTGATGATTTAAAATGTCGCCAAATTTGAGAATACCTAGGGTAATTTTCTTCCCTCCCTACTTTATGAAAATATATTAAGTATTATTACGTCACTAATTATTATCAAGGAGAAATAGTCATCAAATGCTGAGATACTATTGCTGACAATAAAATGACGCTAAAAGTTTTTGTACTAAATGATTTCAAAATTATTAGGAACATTTGACGATTATTTGTGCAAAAAAGCAAATTAATGGTAATTTTAGTCTTGTTTAAGAGTTTTATTAATTTAGTATGCGGATTACTTAACGTTCTGATATAATTTAAAAAATTTTTTCAATGGATACATACGGAATCGGCCAACAAAAGAAAAAAAAAAACTGAACTTTTCAAATGTGGGAGTATTATCTTAATGGTTAAGATTTTGCCGCAGTTGAAAAAATCGCCGAGAATTTCAGTTGTTAAAATCTTCTTGCAAATTTGGCAAAATTCCTGTTCGATTGGATGCTAAGTAACAGCCCAATTGTAGGTGCCCAATCAACGCAAACAAATTTAAAAAATGCCGTTAAGTTGTATTAGAAGCTCCATCAAACTAGAAAATAATGAACCTAAATATTCTACTTACAACTAAAACTAGAAATGTTCTGAATGCAAGTCATGGTAAAAGCTCGTTAGCGTGCCGGCGCGCAAGCGTTTCCAATGTCTATACTAGGGACAAACCTAACCTTGCAGTGTACAATATGCTAAGACTAAGTAAGACTCCACCACACGGAAATAGTTCTTCTGGCGACTATTTACAATTTGGCATTCAATTCTATTTTAATATATTTACTTGATGGATCAATTTTTCACGTTATTTTTAACGTACTGCTTATCAAAACCGCTATTACCTTTTGTTGAGAAAACGTTGCAGACTTAAATGTTAAAGAACTATCGATAAACCATATGCGCTTTTACTGAAGTGCTTATATTGATAGAAGGAGGGAAAAACCATAGGGCCAGACAATACTTTCCTTTTCCCAACAGTTTATTTTTAACTAGCTGCGTGGCCCGGCTTTGCTCGGTATACCTTGAGAATAAAATGTATGTCAAATAACGCGTGTCTATAAAAGTCCCGATTAGATTAAAGTCGCCATTTTACGCAGTACAAAAAATGAATCAATAGCCAAAAAAGATTTAAAGCCACCAACAGGAAAATCAAAAGCAAGAATTTTATTTGTTTATGTTCAAGAAAAAATGGTAACACCTTTTTCTGATTAATAATTTATTTCACCCTACTTAATTTCGTTAACGCTCGTGGAGACTATTTTATAAATCCAATTGAAAATGGATATTTCGAAATTTTCAAATGCCCATATATTTCTTCAGAGTGGTGATATTGATTAGTGGTTTTGAAAACCTTTGGAAGGAAACTTTCCTAACAGGTATTTTTTGCATTCTTTCGAATGAGACCAAGATCGAGAAAATCTGATAAGTATTTCGCTAGATAGAGCCATTTTGAAAAATCCTTTATTCGAAATTCGAACGGATCTGTACTTTTTTCCCGTTCAAAAACCACCCTACGATCCTTCCCGTGAGCCCAAGTATCTCCCTGCCAAATCTCGTCCGACGTAAACTGTGGATTTGTAAAAGGTACACACACACACACACACACACACACACACACACACACACACACACACACACACACACACACACACACATACATACATATATATATATATATATATATATATATATATATATATATATATATATATATATATATATATATATATATATATATATATCTAATATCTTTAAACGAGCTATATATCTTAATATATAAAAATTACATGTCCCTGTGTCGATGGCCAATGAACTCCTCAGCTACTGAACCGATTTTCAGTTTGGTCCAACTTAAATGATAGGATAGTTTTTATCTCAATTTAGGATCGCAATATATTTTTATTGCAAATTATCTATTTAGCTGAAATGTCTTCCATGGCTGAGCGACATAAAGCATACGTTCTGGCAGCTTCCGGAGCGCTGTAAACAGGTTGTAAGTTAGCGGTGCGTTGAGTGTTATTTGACTTTTTTGTGAAGTAAATTATAAACAAACACGTTACTTCCCTTGAAATTTATATGTGATAAGCTGTCAGAAACGATTGTCACTTAGGAGTTTTTACGGCTCTGAGATTGAGAGGTGGAAAGCGCTTGGTGGGATAGCTCCTGGACTGCATTTAAGTGGCTGTTCTTCTTACTACTATTATATATACAAAAGTTTGTTTGGATGGATTTATGGATGGAGGAGTCAGTTGATAAGCAGTCCGAAAAAATTATCTTTTTAACTAAGCCTTTTTTGAGCCTCTGTCGCCGGGCGACATAAAGCACATGTTCTGACAGCTTCTGGAGCGCAGTAAAATAGGTTGTAAATACAGAAACAATAATGGATGATTAATGTAGGTACTTATTATTATTTTTTTTGTATTTTCTAATAAAAAAAACTAAATAAATTCAAAATTTTGCTTATTTATTGCCTTAAAGGCGGAACAGAGTTCGCCGGGTCAGCTAGTATATGTATATAATTTCGGATCTCGAAAATGGCTCTAAGGATTTGGATATAATTTTGTACTTAGATAAAGTTTTGGTTTTTAAGTTCATCTACATCGGCGTTTTTCCTGTAAAAACACGAGTTTTGACAAAAAAAAAAAAACCGTTTTTTGTGCCTTCATTAAAAGTTTAAAAGTTTGACGAGCTTTCTTTTGCCATTTTCTTTATGATTACTCTTATTGTTACTGTTTCACAGCAATCTTAACACAGCTCTCTCACAGCATTTCTTAATTTTTCCAAAAAATATTTATTAGAACTTAAATAACTTTAGTTGGGGTCCACTAAATATAGAAGGTTTATGTCCACAGCTTAGTTAGTCTATTAGATAATCAGAAACTTGCCACAGTGAATATAGTATTATTTTTTAAAGCAAAAAAAAATGTTCTATAGTTATTCACGGATTATGTGGAATAATATTTTTGAACTGTTTTTAACAAATGTGTAACAGTTTTGCTTTGTATAACATCAATACCTGCTGTATTGTCTTTTTTGAATTTTAAAGACTATATATTAAAAAAATGGGTAATACAAGTTATTAGTTTATAAACGTAATTTATCAGTTAAACGGAAAAAATTGAGCCTTATAAGTTGCATTGGCTTCAAAGGGTCATTAATTATCATACATAAAACAGTGAAGTAAAGAAATCTACTACTTCGACTGGATTTTTAAGTTGATTTTTGTTCCAGCTGACAAATTTCCGTTTTAAAAGTTTCCTTCCTTTAATGAATGAGCTATTTCTAGATGACGTAAAGCAATTTCTGTCTTGGTTAAATTAAATCGCAATAAGATATTTTCTTAAATAAATGGAAGTGATTATTTTTTCCCAGATATTTTTTCTTAGAAAGTTTATGTAAAAATTACCTTTAAAGATACAGGCTATATAAATAAATAAAGCAAATTTGTTTATTTTATTTCAGGTCGTATTTAAGTATGGTGGTCCATATTTAAAGCTTTCTTTTCTTTTTTTTTTTTGTTGTTGAAAAATTCTTTAATTTCCTCTTTGTCTTAAAATGGCTATGCCGTATAGGTTATTACTACTTGCTTTTATCAAATGAATTTTTGCATAAATTTCAGTCTATCTATTCTATTTTTTGATTAGTTCTAAATATCACCGATTTACTTAAATTTATAAATGTAAATGTGTGTAAAATGTAAATCACAAAAAAAGCAAAATAATGTGAAAATAATATCTCTAAAAGTTAATCTAAACTTTGTCCCAGCGGTAATCAGTCATCCACATGTCTGAAAAGTATAGATATTTTTCTCTGAAATGTTTTATTTCAAAACCTAACAACACATATTAAAATAAAGCATGGAACTTTGTAATTCCTGGCTGAAGATTAATTTTTCTGTTCTGCAATTTCTTTTTGATAAAAAGCAAGCAAAACTCAACTTTCAAGGCAAGTGTTTTTCATCTTTGTCATTAACATGGCCTACAGAATGCAAGTAAAATGTACATGTATATAAATTTTGATAATGAATAGTCCTAAAGCTTGCATTTGTTGGTTCTTATTCGAAGTTAGACCGAAAAATATTCAGAAATGACTTTTTGAGAACATATTATGTATGAACATGTTTTGTCATTCACATGCCGTTTTTCTAATGTCATTCACATGCCCTAATATGAGACACGTGGATGAATCAAAAGCCAAACTATGACATTACAATGTTTAAAAATTATGTCTAACAGTTTACAGGTTAGAAAATTTCATTAATATACCTATTGTGTTGTGTTATTCACATAATTATTGTGTTATTCACATACCCATTGTGTCATCCACATGTCCTTTTTATCATTCACATATGCCTTCAAGAAAATAAAAATTCAAAAATAAAAATACAAACAAGTTCTGCTGATATTCTATTTTAATTATGCAACTTATGAAGTACTTTGCTTATTTTTTTCAGATTTTAATTTTAAACTAGCTGCGTGGCCCGGCGTTGCACGGGTTGTAATGTAGTGAAGGCAGTTTGAGAAAACTACTCGCCGCCAAGGCGGCTCGCCTTTAAAGTAGTGAGGAAAGTTTAAATAACCTACTCGCCGCCAAGGCGACTCGCCCTTAAAGTAGCGAGGACAGTTTCAACAAACTACTCGCCACCAAGGCGACTCGCCTTTAAAGTAATGAGGAAAGTTTAAACAGTTTACTCGCCGTCAAGGTGGCTCGCCTTTACAGTAGCGAGGACAGTTTCAATAAACTATTCGCCGCCAAGGCGGCTCTCCTTTAAAGTACCAAGGAAAGTTCCAACAAATTACTCCTCGCTAAAGCGGCTCGCTAAAAAGTTTTCCTGCATCAAAGAATAAATCGAATTATTTGCACGTGCTTCCTCAAAAAAAAAAAGACGATGTCAAGTAGCGCATACTTAGCAATCTCCCTAAATAACAAACAAAATTCCTTACCAAAAACAATTATTTCCAAACCGCTTTCTTTCTGTAAAATTAGTTGCAAAATTCTAAACGAAAAAGTTCTTTTAATATTTGGATTGCAGCCAAAAAAAGTCCCTTCTAAAAACAGCAATTGCAATTTTATTTAAAAACACATTTTCAAAATGGTATACCAGTAAAAAAATATAAGTTATTAATAATTAGAATAAAAACAATTGTTAGAACTTTGTTGTAACACGTATTCAAAATGACAGTGGAAAGAAATAACACTCTTTAATTTTAAAAAGTTCAATAATTTAATTAACGATTTAATTTAAAATGGCAACGGTAAGAAATAAAAGTCTTGGAATTTTAAATAGTTCAATAATTTAATTAACGCTTTAATTCAAAATGGCAACGGCAAGAAATAAAAATCTTGGAATTTTAAATAGTTCAATAATTTAATTAACGTTTAAATTCAAAATGGCAACGGTAAGAAATAAAAGTCTTGGAATTTAAAATAGTGCAATAATTTAATTAGCGCTTTAATATAAAATGGCGACTGAAAGAAATAAATGTCTGGGAATTTTAAATCGTTCAATAATTTAATTAACGTTTTAATTCAAAATGACAACGGTAAGAAATAAATGTGTTGGAATTTTAAATAGTTCAATAATTTAATTAACGCTTTAATTTAAAATGGCAATGGTAAGAAATAAAAGTCTTGGAATTTAAAATAGTGCAATATTTAATTAACGCTTTAATTTAAAATGGCAACTGAAAGAAATAAATGTCATGGAATTTTAAAAGTGCAAAGAATTTAATTAACGTTTTAATTATTATCGCCGCTAATTAACGTCGTACAATTACGCGGTTGGTCTTATTGTCTTCCTTCGAAAATTTCGAATCAAATGGTTTTATGTTTAATTATTTACGCTCAGCGGTTTTTGAGGAGTTCAAGCTTCAGACGGACAGACAGATAGACAGACAGACAGACAGACAGACAGACGCGGACAGATTTTAATAGTATTAATTAATTTTTTGAAATCTACATGTTAGAAATATTCCCGTATTTGTAGAAACACCCATATATGAAGGCACAGTAGAAAAAATATATTATATGTGCAAAAAGAACTGTAAAAAATGGTACTTTTATAAAAGAAAAAAAAAGGGGCTTTCTTGAGAAACCTTTTACGACGTCTT
The DNA here is from genome assembly GCA_038373865.1 of Uloborus plumipes. Classification (NCBI taxonomy): domain Eukaryota; kingdom Metazoa; phylum Arthropoda; class Arachnida; order Araneae; family Uloboridae; genus Uloborus; species Uloborus plumipes. Next base: position 10,935 of record JAXGGA010019493.1, read on the forward strand.
ACGGGAGCCCAGCATCTAGAGATTGCTGGTTGGTAAAGGAGGCTTTAAGGCACCTTTACAAATAGTACTGTAAGGTGTTGTGCAAAACAATAAATGTTGAAAATATAAGTAACATTGCTTTTTTTCCTCTTAGAACGTTTTTTTTTTAAAGCTTTTTAGCGACTTCACTTTATTCCTATTTTACCATGAAAAACACAGGTTCTATGTAACGTATTAATTAAATTATCTTGATTAGCTGGTCAGTTAGAGTGCCCTCCTACAGAAAAACTTGAGTTTAGTAGAAATACAGACTAAAATTTTATTGCAGTACTTATATATATATATACTGCAATATATACCTGTATAAAACAATATATACCTGTTTTTATTTTAAGAAAGAAAGAGAAAGATGGTAATCCATGTACAAAAACCAATTAGATTAAAAGCAATTGATATCTTTCTTTTTATATTGAGTTTCTGTCTTCTGATATAATTTATTATAATGGACAACATTGATTTCAACTCTAATTTTGATTTGCACGTTTAAAAAAACAAAAAAAAAATACAGAAAAATCTTTCTATAGATAGCGAATGTAAACCAGATTTTTATTCTAAAAATCCATTTGAAGTACAATGCCCGCCGCTTATTAAAATCGCATTTTTTGTAGGATATTTGATTCCATTAAGGGGCTGGTTTTATAAACCGGCATATATAAAATTCCAAAAAGAAAAAGTTTTAAAGTTTCAACAAAATAAAAAATTAATTAATTGCTATTATCTATATTTCATAGTAAGTTAATTAAAACGCAATTCGAATTTAACTTTTACGTAAAAAGTACATTTATTAAAAAACAAGGGTTTTAAAATATTGACTTATTGTTGTTTGAGAAACAGAATTTGAAAGTAAAGATCATTCTTAAATCTTAACGTTTAGGCATGTTTTTCTAGCGAACGATTTTTACTCAAACTTAATGACATGAACTGTCAACCTCTATAATATTGAAGAGAAAAAAAAGAAAAAAATCTAGTTTTATTCAGACAAGAAAAAGTATGTTTTCTCTCCCCCCCCTCCACCGTTTTTAACATATACTCTTCAAAAACTTGATTTTATAAAACGGCTTTAATGATTTTATTACAGGATGGTATCAACGTGTATTGATATAGTAATGATTCTGTTCTTCCAGATTTGATTTTATAAAGTGGCTGATTTTATAATCCAGTGATTTTATTAGTGGAGGGCACCGTATCATAGTTGAAAATTTAAAGTTTTTTCCATTAAAAAATGGAAAATTGCTATACTTCTTTGAAACAATGGTCAGAGTAAATGTAATTTAGGATTGTAACAAATGTCATACCCAAGAAAAGAACAAACATGCGTACTGAATTCATAATTTCTTCTTGCAATCATTTAATGCATTTTTAGCTGTATTACAAAGAATTTATTTTTATTTCCTAAATTTGTTTTTATCCCAAATTTAAGACTTAATTTCATAAGTAGTAGAAAATTCCAGACTTGTTTTAGTAAAACTGAATACAAAGAAAAATCGATAAAATTAATTCAAGACCATGCGTTAATTTTACTTAGATTTACTTTTGATTAGATTAAAGAAACAAAAATGGAATAATATGTCTCAGATTTTGCAAAACTTATTTCCCATTTCTAAAGACATGCAAAGAACAAAGAAATCAGCTTCTGCTTCGACTAATAAATCAAGGAACTTAGGAATAAATATTTTGTTCCAAAAATAGCATTATAATTTTTCTACTATTGCTATTTATGCTTTTCTTATATTTTATCCTAATTTGCAAATTGTTTTTAGTTTGTCCTGTTATGTTCATTATCTCACTGCATCACATTTTTAGTTGCGTTATTTAGTTGAAACTTCAGAAGTAAAAGCGATACGTAAAGCGTCTAGAAGCAAAAGGGTGTAAGCATCAAATAATAATAATAATAATAATAATAATAATAATAATAATAATAATAATAATAATAATAATAATAATAATAATAATAATAATAATAATAATAATAATAATAATAATAATAATAATAATAATAAAATAAATGAAATAAAAAGATAACATTACGCATAGTAAAAGCGGTTTTTGCCTGTTTTTTGGCAAGAGATGGTACAAGTAGTTCTTCAAATGGCTGCTATACGTTATGATATAGAGAGATACTGAGAGATTCACCATATGTAGAAAATGAAATATTTGGCTGATAAGTATAATCGTACGTATAAAACATTAGTAGGATTCAACAATTTCAAGTCGGCATTCCGATATAGCTTCCAAATAGTAGCTTCACATTTGCTGTATTTTAAAATTACTGCGTAAGTGTTTGCGAAATATTTTCCTGAACAAAGGAGTACTAAACTGCCCATTGCAGCACTATGCCTTCGAGTTTCTTTTTTGAATTCGAATACACTAAAAAATTTTAAATGACGCAAAATTAACCGGACGGATTAACCTTGCTGTATCATAACCGTTAACAATAAATGTGTCTAAAGCAGTAAGTTACCACCCCTAAGCCAGGGCTAAGACAGAACATGCAACACATCGCCAACTTGGTTATCCCATCTAAGGACTGCAGTTTCGTGCATATTGGCATTCGTCAGCATGGACTCGGAAGTAACCACACAACCTCGTGCTCGGCCTTAAATTTACGAGTTGTACCGTACCACTGAGCGGTCTCTAGCTGTAATAGTTTTTTTGGCTCTCTTTGCTTATAAAAGAGGATTTTGGCCAGCTCGGTTACTTCTTAGTTCAGGATGATGAGTGCCAATAAGCACGAAACTGCAGTCCTTGGGTGGGATAACCGAGTTGGCGGTGAATTGCATAAACGTGTACTTTTTCTCAAAATTCCATTGATTGTTTTTGAAACACCAGAAAAGTACATTAGGTAACTACAGGGTGTCCACTCCTATCGTGGACCAATAGCTAATTTCTAAACCGTTAGAGATAAGCATATAGTTCATTTAGGAAAAAATCTCCAAATTACGAAAGGAATTTTGGGTATATTCAATGTTTTTCAAAAAATCAAATTTTGAAAGAGTTACGAAATTTAAATTTTTATACAGCCCCCCAGTCCTATCAATCATATTTAGTAAAACATTCTTGACACTGTAACGTTTAAAACTAAAAAAAAATCACTCTTCTACGACAAAAATTGACCGAGTTATGACGTTTTGAAAAATCAAGATTTTGAATGATTTTGCATACGGTCCCTTCAGCGATCTCTCGATGACGTCGTGAAATAATGCAAAATCTTGATTTTTCAAAACGTCATAACTCGGTCAATTTTTGTGGTAGAACAGTGATTTTTTTTTAGTTTTAAACGTTACAGTGTCAAGAATGTTTTACTAAGTATGATTGATAGGACTGGGGGGCTGTATAAAAATTTAAATTTCGTAACTCTTTCAAAATTTGATTTTTTGAAAAAAATTGAATAGACTCAAAATTCCTTTCGTAATTTGGAGATTTTTTCCCAAATGAACTATATGCTTATCTCTAACGGTTTAGAAATTAGCTATTGGTCCACGATAGGAGTGGACACCCTGTATATTAATTGCAATTTTGTCACAAATGGAAAAAAAAATCCTATTGAGTTTTGCTTTCGCCTATTAAGCTCCTTTAATTGAAAATGACAAAGGTTGATTGAAAGAAGAAAGCAAAACATATGATTAAATTAACGAAGTAGTGTTTTTTCAGCCAGTAATAAAAACATAATGGGAAAAGCACTTAATCGTTAAAAGCATTGCTATTTTCAGTAACAAAGTGCCATAATCAATAAGTTAGTAAAACTGGTAAAACCGTTTGAGAAGGTTCCATATACCATTTTTCTTTGAACTGGTAGTTATAAATTAAATGGATTTTCTAAAAAGCAATTTGCCCTCACATATTTCTTTTAATAAGAACTTCTTATAATGCTGGGAAATTAGTATATTAACCTGCTGAGAAGAACAAATCAAATCTGCAGAACTTTTATATTGTCCTTCTTTATTAGTTAAAATACTTTTACAAAATCTTTTTTTTCTTTTAGTAAATATTTTTTCTCCATAAGACAGCAGAGTGTTTCTTAAAAATTCTATGTTTTAAGAAGGTTTCATGCACCACTTTTTTAAAAAGCTTTTTTTAAAAAAATTTTTTCTAAAGAGTACTATTTAAGTATTTAATAAAAGTTTTAGACCAAAATCTGCGTTTTTCTTATAAGTAATATTCTAAGAAAATAATATAATTTTTTAACAATGGCACTTGGTGGAAAGTAATAGTGTCAATTGTCTTCTTTGTCATATTCGAACACCCGTCTTAAAAAAAAAACTCTTCCCTTACTACTTTTCAATGAATTTCCAAGAGCAATGCTTTTTACATGGTGTTATGAAATTGGTACTTTAACTGATTTCTAATTGTTAAAGCACCAATCACATAAATGCATTAGAGCTCCTCTTTTTTTGTGTGTTCATTGGATTATTTTAGTGTTCTTCCATAAAAACGCTCTTCTCCGGCAATTCTTTCCTTGCGCAGATCTTTATTTTTACACCAGAGTTATAGGTGTAGAAAGGGTGTACGAAAGTACATACGTTTACGTATCCTTTCTGTTTATTTATTAACAATATAAATAATTTAATAGGCACACATAAAAGTAAAGTGGGGTGGGGGCACTTTTCAGATTTTTTTTGAGTGAAATGTTTAACTCAAAAGCTAAAATAACTGCAATAAATGAATGAATTGATGAAGGTTTTGAGAATTTTTTTCCGTTTGTAACTTAAATTTGCAGTTAAAAATGCAAAATGTACAAACTTTCAGGATGCTAAATGAATTCAATGCGGTTGAGCCATAAGAAAATTGCGAGTTCATCAGTAAGTTACCACACTTATCCAGGGAAAAGGCAGAACTACATGTAGTATACCGACAGTCTGGTTATGAAATATAAACACTACCGTTTCGTTCTTTTTATGGGCTCATCAGGCTGGAGTAATAAATCTAATGAAAGATGCCACCTCACATAAGCTAAGTTTAAAAGAATCTGGCAGCAACAATCAATTTAAATTTAAATTTGATTTTTGACGCTGAGATAAACAACAAACTGGTAGCTAAATTTTTGTTATCAGTTCGTTGTTAATTTCAGCTTCAATAAAATGATGCTTTCCTTTTGAATGGTTTTCCAGACCGATGAGCCCAGAACCAGGACAAAACTGCAGTATCTGCGGCATGTTGGTATTTTACATCCAGTAGCATGAGTGCTCAATATTTTAACAAAACGTGAAGTCAAACAAAAGCAAGTATCAGGCCTTTTATTTTAAAATCCAATAATATTGATTATTCTATAGATCACGATTTTAAAAACTATTCATTCTAATAATGTGACCTTTAATGCAGCAACTTTATTCAATTACGAAATACAATAAATTCAACCAATACTAGCAGCAACCGGTAGATCATTTCATTAACGTTTTCATTAAGCATATTATATTCCATTGTTTATTTATTACATGTACGTATCTGTATTATCAGACATTATATTGACTTAAGATTGTATCCCAATTCGGTCTACCCAAATCCTGTAATGTATGTGCCGGAAGCTTAGGAGTAACTACAATCAAATAACTGTAACAGTTATAGGATATATAGACATGGACAAGTACATATACAAATTGGTTTTTACAGCAATGGAAGATATGTAAGATTAATAGTTTTTAAACTATTACACTTTTATCTTAGTTTTAAAATGTCAAAGTAAAAAAGAGAATTGCAGGTTTTTACACTTTTTTGAATAACTGAAACCTTATTTTTTCGGAAAATCAAAAAACAGGTTTATAACAAAAATATTCCAGCATCTTATACGCAAATTGCATTTTGACACTAAAAGCTGTTTTTTTCATAGTTGAGAGCGTGAAGTTAATATTTATGACATATTGAAACTGTATTTACTCGTTGGAACATTGCAGTATGTTTCACGTTAAAAAGCACATTGTAATCTTTACATGCATATTTCTTAGAATTGCAAGAAGAAAGAAAATATTGTATTTCTTTCATATTTTAAACCAAAAAGTAATGGGGTGTGAAGAAAGGGAATAAAACACGTTAAAGAACGGTGAACTATGTTTGAAACCTGGGAATGAATATGCATTCACAGACTTTTTTCGATTTTTTTCCTTTGTGCAAGAGATTGAATCTTGATAAGTTTTTAGGTCTTGTTACTTGAGTTGTTAATGCAGAATTTTCCACGTAGTTTCTTTTTACTTCCTTTTACGTAGTAAAGGAAGTAATGTGATCGCGAAATAAATTTCCTCAAATTTGGGTCAAAATTTTGATTTTGCTCACCCCTGAATGAATGTTGAGTCGTTTTTTCGACCTGTCATCACGTGCATATGTACCTGACAACATATAAACAGCCAAAAAATTATTTTCAACCACCCCCGAGTTAGTTACGACGAGTTTTCTCGTGACGTCTGTATGTGCGTATGTATGTGTGTCGTATAGCTCAAAAACTGTATGACGTAGAAGCTTCTAGTTTGGTATGTAGGCTCTGAGGAGGGTCTAGTTGTGCACCTCCTCTTGTGGTTGCATTCGAATGCTCCCAAGGGGATGTTTTACCTCTTTTTTGGGGTAAATCAGTGTTAATTTCAATGCAGATGATTTGGCACGACAACTTGGCGATATATCGCCAAGTGTTTGATGCCAACTTGACGACAAATTTGGCGAAAAAAAATATTTTTCGAATTTGGGTTCAATTTGGCGCTATTGGCGATCTTTTGCGAAAAATCCACTAAATGGTGTTAAAATCGGCGATATTTAGAAAATTAATTATTGTAAAACATTTGTTTTGCATTGTTTCGTGGCAAACTAGGGGTGTAAATGTTAGAATTGATATCTTGCTCACTAATAGCACTATTTTAACACTAAGGCATCTACAAAGAAATTTACACGTAAAAGGAAGTAGTGTGGGACCCATACCAGATTTTTTGTATTGAATATTGCACTTAAAATATATTTTTGAAGTTATGTAACATTCCCTAAGTACACTAAGTGAGAATGTGAAACGTATCTCTTTTTTGTTTCATTAAACCAATGCTTTAATAGTTTTTAAAAAATGTATATTTGTTTAATTTTTGATTGTAGTAAAATATGTTTTTTTTGCTTGAAGAAACTGTTAGTGTAGTTAGATATGACAATATTTTAGTTTGAAAAGTGTGCATATATTTTGCAAGACTCAGCAAATAGTTATACTCCATAAATCATTTGTATAGATTTGGAAAAACAGAAGCCTATTTACGAATAAAAATACCTCAATATGTGTTTACACATTTTTCTTCTGTTTCCTTCAGTATAGAAACCAAATCTTCGAACTTAACTGGAATTCAGCACTTGAATATTTCATGCACTTGAATATTCATTTTAATGCATTAATTCATTAGGAACGTAAAGACAGATGCTTTTAGTTCATAAAATGTTCCAATACCTTTTGACTAAAAGTTTTCGCTAACTAAATATCGGTTCAAGTTCCAAGACTTTGATTTTAATATGGAATTTAAACGAACGTTTTAAAACTAGTTATTGTTAACGACAAAGAGATTAAAACCTCTGAAGAATTGAGAAATATTTCATTTGCATGAAGAATATCTCATTTTTGTTAGTGAGCATCTTATATTTTTGTGAAATGTTAATTTTAGGAGCAGCCGCTCATTAACAGCGACATAATTATCTCAGTAGCAGTTCATCAGAGCTAATATCTGCATAATCATTTTTCAACTTGTCGAGACAGGTTAATTTTTGAGGCATTAGAAAGAGTGTAGTTCGCTAATGATGTCCTTGGAGTATAACATGCTTTGTGAATTTACGCCCAAATTGGAACACAGTAGAACCTAAGATAAAGTCTTGATCAACTTATTTTTCTAAACAAAATATTCCTCTTCTGTTTTGCATGTGGATTATCTTCACCATCAAGTAGAAACAGTTTGATAAATATACAGTTACATTATTCTTCATATTCTTAGAAAATTGTTTTTTTTTCTTTAAAATGATGTTTTTTTTTTCTGCAGAGAAAATTTTTTTCGTAAGAAATTTTTCAGCGTTTTTTAGACTTTGCTTATACTCATTACATTTTCAAAACAGAATCATTTTTTCCAGCGCAGTTTAAAAGTGCACTGCAACAAATGAACTGTTTGTGCAGTATAATACTGGCAGCATAGGTTCCAGTTTAATACTGTATAATGCTCAGCAATAAACTGTGAAATTAGCTGTACTATAGAAATTTCTGCTAATTTTACAGCTTATTACTATGCAATTGTCAGTTTTGAACTGAAGCCTCTGCTATCAGTATTATGCTTTAAAAACAACAGTTTTTATTTTGCAGTGTAAGAAAATTGATTATCTTTCCTGAGTGTCTCTCAAGATGAAATGTTTTTAGGTGCCTCGAACTTTAGTTGTTGTCGTGCCCCACAGCTGTGGACACAAGAGTTTGCCTCACAAGAAGAATGGACTTCTAATAAGACACCGCACATTTTTTTTTTGTTTACACACGGGACAAACAGAAATATTTAATTGACAAGAAAGAGACAAGAACACCCATGGGGAGATTTCAATCCGCAACCTGAGGTGTTCGTAGCAGGTACTTTTTCCGCTCGGTCACTGGTTTCGAAATATTATTAAACTAAATAGAGATCTAAAAGAGGAAAACAGCGAAGTTTCTAATCTTCGTTGTTTATTTACAGTGTGTTTTATATTGAATGGGACAAAAGGAATAGCTCAGCGTGACTGCAATAATGGAATTATTTAGCCGAAGCAAATTTATTTTGCAACTACAATTACGCAATTTTAATTTGGCAACGTGGAAAAATCATCGAATGACGAACGCATCGATAGAAGTGTTGTTAAACAAAATGCCGTCCATACAGGAGAAATCGTACTGCGTACGAGATCCCTTGATCTAACGCCCTGTGTATTTTTTCTCTGTTGGTTTGGTTAAAGACAAGGTTGTTGTTAACACGCACAAACACCGTGCGATTGAAGACAAAATGTGTTGACTTCTTCAGGACTTCGAGAGGAGCTGAGGTAGCGGATAACTGCAGTGTTGAATTCCATTA
>JAXGGA010019494.1:0-19997 GCA_038373865.1 Uloborus plumipes
CCCCCTTTCTTCTTACTTAACACATTAATGCCCGACATTTTTTCCCCCAAAGATATTTTGTATACTGGTTACAAACAGTGTTTAATGGACAGGAAAAATAATAAAAAAAATATTACGTAAAAAATAATTTTTTTATTAAGGAAAGAAAAATCGTCCCTTAAAAGTTACGATAGATCCCAGAGGGTACATACTTTTTTTACTAAAATTTTTTCCTGACTACGATATGATATTCAAAAGGACATTTTATAAGAAGAAATAAAATCAGCAATTAACATAAACTGGGAAGCTGGGAATAACTTTGAAAAGCTTTTTTTTTTTTTTTTTTTTGTGAGATTGTGAACGATGTCATTTTTGATAAAGATCATATTAAAACTGCTACAGAACACACTTTACAATGGTTATATGCTGCAGCCTGTTAATAACGAATTGAAACAATACCAAGGTGCTCAATGAACACTATTATTTGGTTGAAATGTTCATTTTTGGGAAATTCAGACCCATTTTTGGACCGTCCATAAAAAAGGACGCTAGGCATTAACGGGTTAATGTGCGGTGTCCAAAGTACCTCAACAAATAAAGTACAGTGGATACTTGAACCACGTTTGTTCAAGACAGTTTAGATTCAATAATGCGGCTGATTCAATAAACCGGATAATTCAATGAAGCGGTACCGAGCTGAGTACCGAGTATTTTTACCGAGCACTCGGTATATCACTGATTTTATTTATCTTTCAACAGTTAAGAAATATCTAACGAAAAAACCTTAAGAGAAATATTAATAATGAGCTGAAAACTCTCATAAAAATTTGGTATCTCCTCATTGAGGTCACGGTGCAGTTCCAATGTCCTTCACCCCCGCAGTCGGAAGCGAGACCATGTCACACGTGATTCATCATCCGAGCATGCGCTGGCGTGTGATGCTGTCACGCATCAACAAGTTGCGGAAAGAGAGGAGTTAACGCCTATGCAAAGTGGATTGGAGCATGGATGGTGGAAACTTGACATGCAGTGGCGAATACTGAAATAGTTTTTGGGAGGGGCGCTTAAAAATCAAAGGTGCCTCCCCCACCCCATATTATTTTTTGTTTAAAAAAAGATTTTATGAGCTCCCTTAAAATGTTTTTAAAGAGCCTTTAAAACCAAATTACTTATTTTAAAGTAAACAAACGTCAAGTTCTAATTTACTTCGAATGGGCGGTAAAATATCTTTTTTTTAGCATTTTAAGCCAATTAACTGCTAAACCTTATCTACTTATATTAAAAACTGAGTATCTTTCTAACTATCTTTCTTTCTAACTATCTTTCTTTCTAACTATCTTTCTTTCTATCTATCTTTCTATGTCACGCTTCTTTCTCCTGAACGCCAATGAACTGAAAGTCGAACCAGGTACCGATAGATAGGTAATTTTTCAAGCTTCATTAGTTTCAATCTATATAATTATACGATTTTAATTAGCGAAGATATCAATTAATAAGTAGTCAAGTTTAAAGCGATTAAGCCTAATAAATGATCAAATATGAAATCAATTCTTGCATTGCAAAACGTGGTTGCCATGCCATGAAACAGTAATAAAAATGAAAATGAGAATTTTGAATGAAGGCTTAACTAAATCAAACACGAAACTCATAAGCGGGCGACTTACTTAGGCAGGAATTCAAGTGAAACACGGACGATCGCAACTCACCAATGCAATCGCAAATTCCCAAATTTGTGGATTCAAGTGAAACGAATTCACTTGAATTCGACTTCCAATAACGATTGCAATATGCGATCGCCTCGAAGCGATTGCAATGGTGTTTCACTTGAATTCGGCCCATAGTATTTTTATCGCTAGCTACTTGTAATATTTTGAAACATTCATTTGTTGAAGAGCCATCTACTTATATTAAAAACTGAGTATCAATGTCTGCTTTTTCTCCTTTGAGCGAGCTGAACTTACTGAAACTTTCCTCACCATCTTGAAGGCGCGAAGCATCTCAATAATTCGAATGATTTTTTTTATACAGGAAAAAAGTAAAGGCGTGAAGCGCCTGTTAGCGAGCCGCCTTGGCGGGGAGTAGTTTGACATTTTCCTCACTACTTTCAGGGCACGAAGTGCCCGTGCAACGCCGGGCCACGTTCGTGGTACGTCTTGAAATCGAATGAACATTAAATTATATCAAATAAAACTTCAGAATGAGGTAAAAGTTAGAGAGGGGGGACGTTATGCATCAACATGCCGCAGGAAGCTAATCTAGCTGCCCTGGCAGCTAGTCTACTTATATTAAAAACTGAGTATCTTTCTAACTATCTTTCTTTCTATCTTTCTAACTATCTTTCTATGTCACGCTTCTTTCTCCTGAACGCCAATGACCTGAAAGTCGAACCAGGTACCGATAGATAGGTAATTTTTCAGGCTTCATTAGTTTCAATTGATATAATTATACGATTTTAATTAGCGAAGATATCAATTAATAAGTAGTCAAGTTTAAAGCGATTAAGCCTAATAAATGATTAAATATGAAATCCATTCTTGCAAACCGTCGTTGCTATGATAACAATGATAATGAGAATTTTGAATGAAGGCTTAACTAAATCAAACACGAAACTCATAAGCGGGCCACTTACGTAGAATTTTTATCGCTAGCTACTGGTAATATTTTGAAACATTTATTTGTTGAAGAGCCATCTACTTATATTAAAAACTGAGTATCTAAGGCAGGGATTCAAGTGAAACAGGCGATCGCAAACTGCAATCGCTACTGGAAATGAATTACATTAGAACGTTTCTTGATAAAAACATCGTGACGTCAGCGTGACGTTTGCCTATGAAAAACGAGCTAGATAAAACGTCACAGCCTACTTGGCGAATAAGAGGAGATCGCCGACTGCTTGTGAGCTCTTATTGGCTCCGCTCGTAGTGACGTCAGTGCCAAGTTAAATTGATGATAATGTAATTCATTTCCAGTAGCGATTGCAGTTCGAAGCGATCGCAGTGCTGTTTCACTTGAATCCCTGCCTATGTCTGCGTTTTTCCTTTGAGCGAGCTGAACTTACTGAAACTTTCCTCACCATCTTGAAGACGTGAAGCATCTCAATAATTCGAATGATTTTTTTTTATATAGGAAAAAAGTAAAGGCGTGAAGCGCCTGTAAGCGAGCCGCCTTGGCGGGGAGTAGTTTCTTTAAATTTTTTTCTCACTACTTTCAGGGCACGAAGTGCCCGCGCAACGCCGGGCCACGTGCGTGGTATGTCTTGAAATCGAATGAACATTAAATTATATCAAATAATATAACTTCAGAATGAGGTAAAAGTTAGAGAGGGGGGAACTTATGCATCAACAGGCCGCAGGAAGCTAATCTAGCTGCCCTGGCAGCTAGTATAATTTTGAAAATGTGTTATAACAATGCACGGTATTACTTAGAAACATCGTCACATTAATCAAAGCAAGAAGTTGTGTTAAAACAGGACAATAACTATTTTCTATCAGAAGAAGAATCAATGAACGAATCACGGTATTATATTACTCTTAAATTCGAAACACGAGACTTTTATATATTCTTTTAAACTGACCGCCTTCTGCAATATTACCCCCCTAACCAAACAAAAGTAATTTCATTCAAATACACTTTGTGTGAGTGTTTCTTTAAAAAAAAAAAAAAATTGAAACATTTATTTACGTTCTGATGAGTTAAATTGAAAAATAGATAGTAGAAAGGTTAAATTATTTTATCACTTTGGGAAGTGGGGGGGGGGGGGGGGGGGACTGCCTTCCCCTAAAATCCGCTAGTATTTCCATGGTATCTCTACTTACTAAAACATTAAAATTTGTCTGTTTTCAGTTTGGTATGCTAACAAGAGCGAGTGACACGGCAGCAGCAAAGGTAGTACATTAATAAACTGTAAAATTGCTAGTTTTACTTTTTTTTTCCTGTGCATTTTACAGTTTTAAACTGGAACTTCTGCTGCCAGTGTTACGCTGCTGTTTTAGAGCATAATACAGCTAATTTTATGGTAATAAACTGTAAAACTGCTAATTTTACAGAAAAGAAGTAAAATCAGCAATTCTTGCAGTAGTAAACTGTAAAATAGCTAGTTTTACAGTTTATACGGAAACTTCTACTTTCAGTATCTCCATATATTATTTCTCTAAGCCGAATCCTATACCCGGTCGAAACTCGCTCATTTCTTTATCGAATTGCAAGAAAATTTATGATTTTGAAGCTTATCCAGCGGGCTATTGACGAAAATTAGACCCACCCTCTAAAAAGTGTCGGTTCGTTTTTTATTCGAACTTCAATTTTTGGGCACAAAATTGACTCTATCTAGCGAAATAATTGTCGTATCGTCTCCATTTTGATTTCATTCGAAAGATTAAGAAAAATGCGTTCTTTAGAACGTTTCTCCGCTAGCGCCGCGTAACGAGAATCTCGAAAATCCACGTTTAAGCGACTTATAAGCGATTGAAGTTTGAAAAAGTTAAATTTTTTGCTCAACTGTCAAAATCGTTACATTGTTGCTCAAATCAATTTTAAATGCGACATTTCAAGCCAAGGCTTAGCTCGGTAAACCTTAATTGTAACTTTTATTGTTTCAAAATACTATGGTAGTTTTGCGATAACGTTAGTATTTAGTTTAGTAGTAGCCTTGGGTATTTGATTTTAATATAGGGTATCACTTTTGTAGTAGTTGTAAAAGTGAACGTGTCTTTGATCTCTTTGAAAAGTTGTCAGAACGACGGCAGTAGATGGCGATGTTGTGCAAATGAAGCCAATAAAAATTGTCGTATTAAATTTTAAGTTTAGAGTTTTTTTTTTTTTTTTTTTGCGGAATTCCGCACGGGTCACCTAGTTATACTTAAAAAACAACAATAATTTCTTGCAGTGTCCTAATGTCTATAAAACTCTTCTTTCCTTAAAGTAAACGGCTTCTTGTGTTGGGTATCAAGTTTCATTTTAATGAAGTACAGTCCATTCAACAGACTGAGAAGAGACCTTTATTGTGATGGGCGTGACTCATAAATGCTTCTTTATTGATAAGTTTCACTCTCACTCGTGTTTCGTCTGGTGTGAGTAATTTCACTTTTTTGCAAGGTCATTAGTTGGGCGTGTTTATTTTTTATCATATGACAAACACTGTGTATGAGTAGATTGTATCGCTAATAAAAGGCGGCATTTTATGGTTTTACTTGTTCAATTAGTTTAGCTTTTTTTAGAGTAATGCAGTGATGCTCAACTCCCCCCCCCCCTTCTCTACGAGGGTCGCACCTCGTATCAAAATGATTCTCGATGACAGGGGGTGCCCATCCCCCCTCCCCAAGCTCAATGGCGCAAATCCCCCCCTCCTTTTTTCACAACCCTCTTGTGCTTTTTACTTTTACCCCTCTTTTTTATTTTATTTATTTTTTTAATATTATTTTATATATTATTCATTTGTTGAAAGTTCGAATAATATGCGCAGAATAGAATCGCTTTTTTTCCCTTCCAGACATTCCAAGCACACACACAGGCACACACAAAAAAATGTATATAATTTAATTATAAAAAAATAAAGAAATAAAAGAAGCGATTTAATTTAAAAAAAATAACACTAGTCGACAAATTTTCACTTTTTTTCCCTAACAAAGATGAAATTAACTGTTTTTGACTAATTTTGCAGTGTAGAATTCAAAAATAATAGTAAAAAAGCTGTAGCACGTACAGTTTTTTTGTTATGTATTTCTAAAAAGTACTGAACATAACTGAAAAAACGTATCAAACACACTTTTTTTCAAGAGGAAAGGATCATAATATTAACTCATAACTTTTTTTGAAGTTTCAAGAGAGACTCAAAGTTCAAAATCATGACCACTAATAGCAAAGAAGGGGTTCTTAGGGGGGTGTACCCCCTCAAAATGAGCAAAAAATCACCAAAAATGATCTTTTCATTCTTGTTTTTTTAAAATGACGTTTTAAAAAAAATTTCGATGTAAAATCGGAGGATATGACCCCTCCTATGATTCCTACGCCCGAAAAAATTTTCGCGCTGTAAAAAAAAAAAAAAAAAAAAAAAAAATTAAAAACAGATTTTATGAATGTCGCACGCTAAATACGAGTACGAGACGCATCGTAGGTCTTCAGAAAGACGGCGTATTCTGGCTGGTTCTTATGTAAAATTATCTCCAAAATCCAAATATGGCCCCTTCCCTCTCCATCACTCTCCACTTTTTGCCGAAAGCCCCCCCCCCCGCCCCCTCTGATATAAAGCCGTAAAATAAAAAAAAATATATATATCGTTTTTTTTTTTTTTTTTTTAATTTTATTTTACAGGGCGAAAATTTTTTTGGGCATAGGAATAATAGGAGGGGGTCTTATACTCTGATTTTACACCATAAAAATTTTTTAAAACGTCATATTAAAGAAACCAGAATAAAAAGATACTTTTTCATGATTTTTTGCATATTTTGAGGGGATACACTCCCCTCGTCCCCCCTTTTTGTTATCGGTGGTCATGATTTCGGACTTAGAGTCTCCCTTCACCTCCAAAAAAATTTAGGAGTTAATATTTTACTCCTTTTCCCTCCAAAAATAGGCATTTCATGCAAAAATCATAAAAAATAGTAAAAAATTATTTTTTTTATTACGGAAAATT
Organism: Uloborus plumipes; assembly: GCA_038373865.1. Classification (NCBI taxonomy): domain Eukaryota; kingdom Metazoa; phylum Arthropoda; class Arachnida; order Araneae; family Uloboridae; genus Uloborus; species Uloborus plumipes. The sequence goes on from JAXGGA010019494.1 coordinate 6,611, forward strand.
GAGACGTGGTGGGACTTTTTTACTTGAAGGTATTTAAGTAACTATATGAATACGTAATAAAAATAATAATTTGGTTGTTGTTAGTGAACCACTGTCGACCAGTGTAATTAATGAATAATTTTTTTGAAAAAAAATCCGTAAATGATTTAAATTAAAAAATTAATTAATAAATAATTTAATTAAATAAATAAATTAGTTCTAAAAATTAGTTAAATTGAATTTTAAACTTAAATGCTAATAGCTTACTTTTTTTTTTGCTATGATACCGAGCAAAGTTTACGGCATGCACCAATTTATGTAGTTCCGAGCAAAGGGAACCTCTATTTAAAGGATAATAACTCCAGTCCCCTTAGTAATCCTTATTGTGAGGCTGTACTGTATGTTTTGAAAGACTCATTTTAAAATGGAAACTCACGGCATATTAACGTCGATTTTTACACTACTCGATTGGTCAAATGATATAGAGGCCCCGAAGGCGATCAAAAAAGGCACAGCAAAATTTTAAGCAGCTATGCTCATCCTACACCCCCCCCCCCTCCCCCAACCAATGCAATCGGGGTCCCGAAACCTGTAAATCCACCTGTAAATCACCAATCCAATTGTAGAAGTTTCCAATAAGTCGATAATTTCTGTAAAAGGGTTTTTTGTGCCAGTATAGTGTCATAGCAGAAAAAACAAGTTGTCTTCGATTTATTATGTGTACTTGGAATTCTTAATTCTTTCAAAATTTTAAAGTAGCAATTTTTTTGAAATGTAATTAGCGGTTTCATTTTTTATTTAGTTATTTATTATTGTTATTTTCGATGAATGCAATTAAATTTCTCCGCTCATGATAACATGATATATTTTTAATACGCTTTTATTAGTTTCACATGCGGATTTGTTTGTTTGTATGTATGTATGTAATCTCTGAATAAAAGCTAAAATTCATGTTCTTTGAACACATAAAAGTAATATATTAATACTACTATTAATATCAATACCAAAGACTGAAACTATATTACATGCTGATGTTTTCAAGTGTTTCAGTTGTTTGTACTTAACTCTGAATAAAAGATAAAATTCACGTTCTTTGCAAATATAAAAGTAATATATTTAATAATATTATTAATACTCAAGGCTAAACTGCATTACATGTTGATGTATTATAAGTGCATGTTAGTTTGGTTAATTCTAAAAGCGTAGTTTTTTAGTTTTTTTAAACTATAATTTAATTTGCAATACACCGCCAACTCGACCATTTCGATCCATGGACAGCTGTTTCGAGCTTATTCTGCTCTCATCAGCATGGAATACGAAATTAGTGTATAATTTAATTATTTTAAAAATTCAATAATTTATTTCATTCGTGCTTCACTTACATTCTGACTTCACAGTCTAAACCTCGTTGAGCGAAATCATTTTTCTTTTTCTGATACCAGACTGAAAATCTCACAATAAATGTATTGGATGAAATTTGCATTGGTTCTCCAACATATTTTTGTTTGTTGAGGCGTTCAAAAGCTACTTTTTCCCTTATTTTTACCTCCATTTTGTGCACAGGTGACTTTTAAGAATTATACATTTTATTTAAATAAAAACTATAACCTTTATTTACCATATGTAATAATATACTTAATTTATTTTATTTTATATATTTTTATACTATAGATAATAGTATATCTTAATTTATGTAATACTTGATTTACAGCCTCTAATCTTTACTATAACAGTTAAAAATAGCCCAGTGGCTTAGTGGTAGTTTTTCTAGTTTCCTCTTCGCAGACTCGAGTTTGATACCCGGGATTGAGTGCGGTTAATCCAGACTTTCATTCCCTCAACGTTACTCGATAAAATGAGTACCAAGCTGGCTTGGGAACTGAACCCGAGGAATTCAGCGCTCGGGTGACTGCCTAACCGGGACATCTGTCTTGCACTCCACTCAGTCACGAAAACTGAGATCGGCGCAGTAGGTCTTGGCCCCCACGAGCTGTGGCGCTATATTGAGTAGTTTAGTTAAAACAGTTTAAAACATTTAGCGTATAATGTAATATTATACATGTATTTTTTCTCACATCCCGTTTGAATACGGCAGAAGACGAAATTGGCATTGCTTAAAAAATATGAAACGTAAATACGGTAATCTTTTCGGGTTAATGAAACATTTACTTTTGTAATAAACGATTCAAAGTTATGTTTTTTTTTTCTTTTTTTCCATCTTTTTAAATGAAATTAATTTTCCTTGCAGATTTTTGTACTCCTCGCAGAATGTCTCAGATAGAAAAGCTGCGCGAACTATGCAGATCCAGAGGAGCGAATGGCATCATCGGACTATCCAGGTGAGTTGGTTTGGTTTGAGTTTTTACTCAATGCCCATAAAGTGAACTTTTTAAGTAAAAGGTTGTCTGAGTGTTTTTTTTTTTTTTTGCATTTTATGAGCTGCTTCGTTTTTTATTCTACAGGGCATTTCGGTTGATGGATGACAACCGTGACCGCAAACTGGACGCGGAAGAGATGAAACTGGGCCTTCAGGAGTACGGCGCCGACTTGTCATCGGAAGATGTCCAAGAGCTGTTCCAGGAGCTTGACAAAGACAGTAGTGGAACTGTTAGTTTCGAGGAATTCTTGAAAGCAGTTCGAGTAAGTAGCGCTCTTTGTCAACCGGAAACTGGGACAGTACAGTTAAAACTACAGGTTGCAGAAAGCACCTAAGGGTAAATTGTTGTAGCACCAGCGACACCCACTGAAAGTGCCATTTGTTTCCCGTGGCACCCTTGCATGTGCCATTTGGCGCATTATAGGAGCTTTATGGCATTCTATGGACCACATAGAGCCAAATGGCATCTTCAAGGGTGCCACAGGGAATCAAATGGCACCAGGGAGTGCCACTGGTGCTACAACATTTCACACTTAAAGGTGCCTTGATCAACCTATAGTTTTAATAGTGTACTCTCTATTAATGTGCAAAAAACGAAAGAAAAAGAAAAATCTCCTTCCTTATTTTTTCATGTAGATATGGTATTAACTAGATACAAAACAAAAACCGGTTCCATGGGCAACCGTGGAGTTAAGAGTAGATGGACAAGCGTCTGAAAAGCTTATACGTGTTAAAAGTAGAGAGAGTAGAGCGCTTTTTGTCAACTGGAAACTGGGGCCGTGGTGGCCCGATCGGTAAGGCATCGGACTCGTGTCCGGAGGGACCCGGGTTCGATCCCAGCCGATCAAAGATCCACCGCCTTGATTAATGGTGGCTGGGAGGCGTTAAAAATGTCGTGGTCACAAAGTCCTCCAAGTGACACGATACCTCTGGAGGTGCTGGGCCTAGGGTTTGCTCGACCCTAGGTTCTGGTTCAAAATTAAGAACAGAGCGCCCTTCAGGGCCCTATCCCGGTTAAACCACGAAGCTGTGGTAGGTACGGGGGACCCTGGAGGTGTGAAATGAAATGTCAACTGGAAACTAGGAGAGGACTTTTCATTGTTCACAAAAAGAACACCTTCATTCTTATTGTTTAGCACATATAAATGTACAATAAAGTAAAAATATCTATGTGTTCACTTTAATATATGTGTTTCACATAAGTATGTAACATATGTGGCATAACATTACAGAATTTGCGAATTTTATCGGTTCTGTTCGTATACTCGCAAACAACTTTTGTCGTCTTCTGGAGATCAATGGTTGCATAATCGTATTCAACGCATTTTTGGGATATTTTATTCGTATAAGTGGGGTATTCGTTTATCCGTTACCCGATTAAGCGGAGCCGACATTACTATATTTTCAAATAAATAAATAAATAAATAAATAAAACCTAATATTCATGGACCCTTTTGTTTCTATTTATTATCTCGACATAGTATTTAAAATCAGTATTTACTAAGGTGTATTCTAAGTTAATATGAACCATCTGATACTTAGTTAAACGGGGCAATAGCTATAATGCCTGACTTACATTTCAGCACCGGCCTGTAAATAAATCAAACATTGCCAAATTTAATATTTATTGCATTCAACTTCCTGAAATCATCACGTCTCTTGCTATGAGCCTTAATTGCAATTCCCACTAATGTCAAAATTTATTTTAATGAAACAAAGACCCATTAATGAAATATGGCAAATATTCATAAGAAACATTTGTCCTATTAAAAGTAGATGTTGCATTGCAGGAAACGAAACAATGCCTTCCTTTTTGATTTGTTATTAGTTTTAATTCCTTTCCGATGTGGTGCGGATAAGAGTGATTTCCTGGTATATGATTTCATTATCTATGATTGAAAAATAGTCTATGTATACGCAGGGCAGTATTTACAGTATTTAGACTTAATGGGGCCCACTAAAAACACTAAGTCCATCTTTTATCTTATTTTTTGTTTTATTTATTATTCACCCCTTTCCCCTCCAGCCCAATATACGTGTTCTCTTCTTCTGATGTACTAATCTATTTATTTGCATTTTTCTTTTTTTTTAATGGCACTTCTGTCTTATTTGAACTAACTTTTGCGGGTGAACGGTGTAAAGAGAGTGATGCAGAGACTCCCAGTAAATGGGGTGTAGAATATCCCTAAATTTCGGAGATCTGGGTTTCTTCCCCCGGGATTTTTTTTGAAAAATATGTATAAAATGCTGAAATTTGAGGACTTATAAGGGCTAATTCGTACTACAAAAATATCAGGAAAATACAGCAAATAAAAACTTTTAACGGTTTTACACTCTTTCGAAAATTTAGATCAATCAAAATAAAAATTGCTTTTGGTTCGTGAAATAGTTGAAATCAATCGACAGAAAGAAAGAGCGAAGGAGCAGAAAATACAACGCATCGTCACTTGGCTCAAAATCGGCTTTCGGTATAGAGTAGAATCTCATAAATTTGAACACTCACTCATTCCAGGGTCTCCCGTTCAACCACTACACGTGGTTTTACCGGTTGGATGGAGGGAGGGGGGCACTGAAGAGCGCTGTTTTTTATCCAGATCAGGAGACGGACAACCTTTGGTCCGTGCGCCTGCCACCATTAGTGAAGGCGGTGGATCTTCAATCCGGCTAGTATCCAATTTTAGACCCTATGATTTAAATTAATGAATGAAAATGTGTAAGAACTCTGAAAAGGCATCGGTTTTAGGACATAGAGAACACGAAGAAAAACGTAACCGCTCGTCTTCGAGGCATATTTTTCGAGGACTACGAAGCGCGTTTCCAGAATGAGTACCTCTTCACACTCCAGGGTCCCCCGTACCTACCACAACTCGTGGTTTAACCGGGATAGCGCCCTGAAGAGCGCTCTGTTCTTTTTGAACCAGACCAAAGGTGTTGTGACCACGAACATTTTTAGCGTCCCCCAGCCACCATTAATGAAGACGGTGGATCTTTGATCGGCTGGGATTGAACCCGGGACCCTCCGGTTACTAGTCCGACGCCTTACCGATCGGGCTACCACGGTCAGAAAGAGTACCACCGTAAACATAAGTGTGTGAGTACCGGAGATGATAATTTCGATGACGTATGTTTGTTTTTTATTATTTCCGTTATATTAGAGCCCCAGTACTGGAATTTAATACATGCACCATTTACATCTTAACCTGAAAATGTACTGATCAGCTTCCATTATGATTGCAGCCACCTTTGCCACAGGATCGCTTGGACATAATCGATAAGGCATTTGCCAAGATGGACAAATCCGGAGATGGCTCGGTCACTTTGGAAGACCTGAAGGGTGTCTACAATGGAAAAGAACACCCGGACGTCATAGACGGCAAGAAGAGTGAAGACGAAGTGCTGCTGGAATTCTTGGCGAGCTTTGATACTCCCAACAGATCCGATGGGAAGGTAATGATAAATTATCTTTAAATTAGTTTTAAAAAACTAAAAAATACGCCTCTAGATGCACTTATCAACATGTAATATAAGTTAGCCTTTAGTATTAATAATAGTATTAAATATATTACTTTTATATTAGCAAAGAACGTGAATTTTATCTTCTATTCAGAGTTATTATTCAACCGCGACGAAATGGCCGGTGTCAATCAAATGAGAAAACGAGTCTATTCCTTAAAATAGGTAGAGAAGGAAGAAACTCCAGTGTGCCATATTTGCATGTTTAGCGACATTTTGGCGAAGTGATAAGTTTTATGAAATATTAAATAGTTCTTCGAGCCACACCTGCATTTGGCGAGGAAGTGAAAACAAGTCTTTGCTTTCTTTATTGCAACTCTTATGTTACCATTTTGTTTTTAAATTTAAATGAAAAGTTGGAGGCGCTGCAGTCAATGGCCAATGGCTGCGGAAAGATATAAAACCAAGACCCACCTACTTTCTTATATCCAATGAGAAATCTTTCTCGATTGTGCAAAAATTAAAATAGGTTCCTCTTTGGCTAATTTCTCAAATTGGGAGACCAATTAAAGGTAAGCAAGGTGACGTATTCAAGCTTTATAACCAATGCCGCAATTGTGAATCCCACTCCTCAATTTTCATCTGCGTATCACCCCTTCCTAAAAATGGACAATCCTGAAAAAAGGAGGAGTCACAGGCCAACTCTGCGAAGTTGAATAATACATACACACAAACAACAAAAACACTTATAATACATCAACATGTAATATAGTTTAGCCTTTAGTATTAATAATAGTATCAAATTTATTACTTTTATCTTTGTAAAGAACGTGAATTTTATCTTTTATTCAGAGTTACATACATACTGTCTAGCTGCGTATTGCGCGCCTGGCAGTCACGCTCGCTTCTATTTGAAAAAGGGATGATAGGATAAGGAGCCGCATTTGCCGGTGCTTTCGCTTCTTACTTCCTGTTGAATGTTACTTCGCATTTCTCCCCTATTTTGACGAAATCCAAAGAGACCTCAGGCATGCGCAGATGCGAGGAAGGTTTTACGATAAAAGATTAGACAGTACATACATACATACAAACAAACAGACCCACATATGAAACTAATATAAGCACACTAAAAATATACATATTTGGCGCATTTTTGTAAAAATGTTGAGTGTCATGCTATTTTCATGCCGATTGTAACAGATAACGATGCCCGTGCCCAGGATTTTATAAAAGCAGGGGTTTTAATGTTTTCCAATGAAGGTGTTTCCTTCTGTCAAAAATTACTTTTAGTCACTGAAACTGATAGAATGAGGCAAAAAAAAAAAAAAAAAAAAAGAAACTATTAATAATAATAATAAAAATATCATGGACCTAGAAAATGCTTTCATTTTCCCAATATTTTTTTTTTTTTGATTATTTTCGTTTAAATATCCAATCCGCTGTTGTTTATTCGCGTTCCAAACACTTTAACAGGAAAAACTGAAATGAATCAATTTGTTAAAGCTTGTTCATGCAATCTACCGAAAGTTAGTGTGGAGATGTTCAAATGTTTTTTTCCAGTAAGATTAACGTTTCAACGCTCCAGAAAATTAGTGGAACAAAGCGAATAATGTAAGCCTAGCAAAACTATCCACTGTACTGTATTTCTATACTGCTGTGTTTTATTGTTTTACTTTTCAAAGGAGTACCCATTTCTCAGAACCTTTCGTCGTAACAAATAATTCAAACAAAAAGTTTCCTTCCCTACCCCCCCCCCCTTTCTTGAGGAATTTAAAAAAAGGGGTGAGGGCACTTTTTTGTTGTTTACATAGGAACTGAAAAAAAAAAAAAAAAAACACTGCGTCATAAAAAATTCCAAGGTCAGTTCACAGAAAGGATAGTTGTGATGTCATGTGCAGAAACGCAAAAAATGAAATTAAATCTGCTCACCGATTAAGATGATTTCAAAAAAAAATGTAGCTTCGGCAAATTATTTTTTAAGTTGTTAAATCCTATGCTTTGAAAAATGCAGTTTCATAAAAAGAAAAAAACGTAAAATTTAGGAAACGTGCAACCATTCTTGCAGAATACCAGTAAATCAAATCATTCATTTCTTTTTATATTGTTCTCTATCAGAGGTTCAAAAAGAGGGGGATAGATTAGGCTGGTGGGTTCCCTGCTGAGTAAAAAAGTTTATTCTTTAGTCTAAACACTAGTGATCCGTATCCACGGCTCCAGAGTTTTAATGATCTGGCACATTACCTATTAAAGTAAGTGACCAGTAAAACAATCCTCTAATATTGATAGCTAAATGAGATCACCAAATATTGATCAGTTAAATGAGTCACGAGATCCATACTTCTAAAAAACTCTGAAAGAAAGAACAATAATTCATCAAACACTATTCCGACGAATGCAATTAATAGTTTATTACATGAAAAATGAGTAGTTTATATCTTCTTTTAGGTTAGTAAGCAAGAGTTTATTGATTATTATGCCGGCGTCAGTGCTTCAATCGATCTTGATGAGTATTTTGTGACGATGATGGAAAAAGCATGGCAGCTCTGAAGATTTCGTCGAAGATGCCATAGAAACCATACCCAATTCTACGTCAACTTCTTTTCTTATTTAAAGACTCGCCTTTTTAAAGAAATACTATGTATTTGTTTTGATTAAGATTCGCAGTTTTAAAGTAAATTTATGGATGTTATGTATTATTTGATTTAATTTATTGCTATTTTAGCAATTTCATGTAATTTATTGGAAAGATATTTGAATTCATTCTCATGTTTTCTGAATTTTTTTCAGATTTATGTACTGTTAGTGAAAATATTTGCCAATTTAAAATTAAATTATTGTAAAGTCATTATTTGTAAGTTAATAAAATTATATTTATAAACTTGTTCTTGTCTTTTATTATTTCCATTATTATTCCATCGCATAACTAAACACTATATAGCTGTTCCGAAACAAGAATAAAACAATTAAATTTTGGAACAGCTTTAGTATTATCCCCAAGTTAACGACTTTTCGGTTTGGTTCCTTTTTTTTTTTTTTGACGTCAAGCCATGCTGACGAACAATTTTACAAGATTCAGGCAAAAAAAAAAAAAAAAAAAAATCAAATTCACATTTTGCAATCTAAAAGCAGAATGGCAACAAAAGAGCTATGAATGAAAACCAAAACCTGTCTATGTATTGAACATAGACACATATTCTCTGTTTTAGTTTTTGGATTCTTATTGCCATCCAGGTAACATTTATGTGTGTTTTATCTTTAGTTACCATCAAGATAACTAAAGATAAAACATGCATACATATCTTGATCATTGTCCCGTTAGTAGTCAAAGGATTGAAACAAAAATGGGACAAATATCTGGGTCATAAAAATTTTTGCTTAACTTTTACCATCCAATAATAGATGTCATGAGAAATTCTCACTTTATTAATCACCACTCGGATTACTCATCGTATCGAAAAGATGGATGGTTGACCTGAATTCGCCTCCACATTTTGAGGTTAATCACCTGCCAACCGCCCTTACGTTTTCTTGATTAAAACGCGAGTGGTGTGGAGAGAAGAAGAGATATATATGTATAACAACATCATCTTCTTTTCTGTGCATATATTGATCTTCTGCTTGTTATTTAATCATTTATTGAAAGTGAACGGATAAGCAGGTCAGTACGGGTCATTTACAGGTAGTGAAAATGGGCTGCATGTTGCTCTTATGAGCTTATTGATGGTTTTGTTTCATTCGGGCTCGATCCTCCTTTTTGGTGCCTAGTGTATTAGAACCACCAGCAAGGGGATCTCGATTATGACCTCTCAAAGCAATTCCTTATTCGATCAATTTTGCTGACGATTCAGTAAATTTGGAAATAATATTGCACTACTCAGATACTTTTTTCGGGGGGGGGGAGGGCAATGACAAATTGCTATATGTTGTCTGTTTGGAACCTAGTTGCCGGGTGGTTCCTTTTTTTTAGATCGGCAGTCTGCCAAAGTCTCGCATCCCAGTGCTCCATCTCTTCAGACCTGCTCACCGGTTCCTGCTCCTTTCCTATGCAGGACATGGTGGCGCATTCTGCAACTGTTCCGCTGCACCGCCATGCAGGACATGATGGCGACGACACTCCTGCACACACGGTATCTTTTTCGTGTTAAAAAAACAAATAACTATTTGTCTAACTATATATAAATGATTTAAATACATTAATTTTAAACAAAGGAAAAAATACAATACACATGCCCGCCGCTTATTAAAATCACATTTGTTCCGAGGATATCTGATTTCATTAAGCTGCTGATTTTATGAACCGGCATATAAAATTACAAAAAGAAAAGGTTTTAAAGTTTTCACAAAATAAAAATTAAATTTATTACCATAAGCAATATTTTACATTCAGTTAATTAAAACACGGTTCGAATTTGACTTAAAGGTAAAAAGTACAGTTTTTAAATTACACAAGGCTTTTTAAATATTGACTTATTGTTGTTTGAGAAACAGAATTTGAAAGTCAAGATCATTCTTAACCCTTCACTGCACGGTGTGCCAGATCTGGCACAAACCAAATAAACCCTCATATTTTCCTATGATTTTTAAATACAGTTAAACTGAGCTTTGTGCCCCTTCTGGAACATTGCTATAATAGTTTAGTGTGATATTTATGCACTAGTTAGTTGCACTAGTCTAGGTATTACAGTTCTTGCTTTTTAAAGAAAGAGTGTCTGCATTTCCGTTAGAAGTGTGCTTAGTCATTATTTCCTTTGTTCTAAAAATGTTTAAATACACTTAGTGGAAAGTTTGTTTATACCACTTATGGCACAAAACACATTGTAGATTATTACACTTATCGGTATACAAAGCATATGCTATGTGCTTTGTGCCATATATAGAACAAACAATTAAAACATCATTTTTGGTGCACATTTTAAAGATTAATTTTTTTCTTCATTTTTCCTGAACTCAGGGCTATTTAAAAGGTAACAAATGATTTTTTTCATTAAAATATAAAAAATCGTGCAGTGAAGGGTTAAATCTTGACGTTCAGGCATGTTTTCCCAGCGAACGATTTTTATTCAAACTGATTGATATCAATTGACAACCTCTGTAATCTTAAGAGAAAAAAAATTCTGGTTTTATTCAGACAAGCTCCCCCCTCCCCCTTTTTACATATACTCTCCACAAACTTGATTTTATAAAACGGCGCTAATGATTTTTAATTAAGGATGGTTTTAACGTGTTTTGATATAGTAATGATTCTGTTCTTCCAGGCTTGATTTTATAATCCAGTGATTTTATTAGTGGCGGGTACTGTACTTAATACAAAGTACTTCACGAAAAATATTAAAGTCATGTTTCTATCCAAGAGTTCCTGCTGGGGGATACAAGGGTGTGCATTGGCTCCCACACTGGGTTATACTAATTAAACAGGTCCAAAATACTTTAAAATTTACAGAATACATCCTGAAAACTATTAATCTTACCTTCATCATGTACATGAGAGTCAACTGCAAGGGAGGTACACTTTCACCCTATTGCTTTCAGAAGAAAATTCTTTTTAAAAAGTCATATTAATTTAATACCTTTTAAAAATTATTTTGATATGATTTTATTTAAATTTAATTTTATATAAGAGAAGTCAAATTCATTATTTGCTATTGCTGACATTAATTTTAACGTGCTGATGGGCAACTGAATAATTTTGGAAATTTTCAATTATGCAAGCATGGAGCAACGAAGTATATAAGGAGTACATGACCGGAAAAGTGGGTTCCAAAAGTCCTACGGTCGGTCGCTAGCCGTTACTATGGATGTAGATTTGTAATAATCTTTCCCTCCCTTTCAGAACTATGTCGAACTTGTGGAGGTGATGCTGAGATCCATTGAGAACAAAGAGGAGCCATACTTTCTCACATACCGCAGTACATTTTTCCTTAATCTCTATTCCACACTCGCTACGCGAGAGACTCGTGGGTCTCCTAAAAGGAATTAAGGAAACAATAACAATTCTAATTTCACATTACCTACCAGTTATTTTTGGCTCTCTTTGCTCTACAAGAGGATTTTTGCCTCCAACTCGGCTACATTCTTATTCCATGCTGATGAGTGCATAACAAGCACGAAACTGCAGTCCATGGATGGATATGACAGAGTTGGCGGTGATTTGCATCTTGAATAACAATTATGTTTAAATATTTGAATATAAGCTACGTTTTATGCAGTATTTTTTTCTCAGAGAGCCGTTGAACATACGTTAGTGACTGGGTGTCATCAGGGGTGCCCACAGGGTGCCATCAAATTTTTTTTTGGGGGGGGGGGATTTTAGCTAATTTATTTATTTCTTTAAATTATTTATAAATATTATTCTTTAATTAAATTATTTGCTGTTTTTTTATTTAAATTGTTCATTAATTAATTTTTATTTATTTAAATTATTTCTTTATTATTATTTTATTTATTTATTTTGTGTGTGTGTGTGTGCTTGGAATGTCTGGAAGGGAAAAAACGATTATAATTATTATATAAACAATCTGCGCATAATTAGTACTTTTTTTAAAAAATTAAAAAATATTTAAAAAAACTAAAATGAACAAATAATATTTAAAAAAATAAATAAAATAAAAAAGAGGAGTAAAAATAAAAAGAAAAAGGGGTTGTGAAAATTTTTGTCTGGAGGGGCGGGGGGATTTGCGCCATTGAGCTTGGGGGGGGGGGGCACCCCTAGGTATAATCTCCCCATAAAAGCGGTATGGAACATTCCCTCAGACGGTGCTGAGCATGTTCAAAGAACGAAACTCGGCAAAAAAGAAAAAAAGGCTCCTGAACACCCTCCCCTTAAAATTTTTAACGGTGACTGCTATTTCATTCGAACTTCTGTTGAAGAATATATTCCACATTAGCTTTGGCTGTCTAACCATAAATGCCTCATTTTGTTTTACCATCCCTTTATTCGCCATTCCTTTCCATTTTTTCAAGGGGATTGGACAAAGATTTACGAAATGCGTTGACATATTAATTAACATTTGCATTGACATATTAAGGAATAAATTCATAATATTGGTGTTCATGATTTAGAGCTTTGAGCCTGTCCTCTAACATAAAGTTAGCGGTTTATAAAATACTACTTTTCCCTCCAAATGAAAATAATAGCTTTGAAACTAAGGAAAACTGGGGACAAAAAATGGGGCTTTTCTGCAAAAATTGATGCTTTCTGGTATGTGTAGGGGGAAAACGGTGATCATATTCGGATTCAAGGAATCATTTATAAATACAAATACAAATGTGGCGACCAGCAGCAGGCCCTGAGCCCAACTTGGCTGGTCCTAGTCAAATTAAAGACCCCAATGAAGATCAATGGCCCTCTTAAAGCCATCTACTCCATTGCTCTTTACCACCTCTTCCGGTAAGCTGTTCCAAGTTCCTACTACCCTGCTAAAATAGTAATTTTTTCGAATTTCAAGATTAGCCTGAGATTTAAACAGCTTAAAACAGTGACCCCTTGTCCTGCTTTCCGTGCGAAAATCTAACCCCGTAACATCATTCATTTTAATAAATTTAAACAACTGAATCATGTCCCCTCTGGCTCTCCTTCGC
>JAXGGA010019495.1:0-19995 GCA_038373865.1 Uloborus plumipes
TGGGAGATATAAAATGAAATGGAATAAGAGTACTATTTTATGCTATTATGTACAATAATAATAATAATAATAATACGAACACAAAGTTTAGATAGTTATAAAAGCAATATATTACTTAAGAATTTCAACATCATAATTAATTGCACTTAATTTTATGTGTCAAGAAATAAAATAACCACTTATCCACAGAAGATTTTTATTCAACTTTAGAGCGAGATTAATGGAGTAAAAAAGAAGTAAGAATAAAGAAGTTTGGTAGAAAAGAGGTGCAGCGATTTATTATCACCAAATTTAATTCTTGAAACGAGACATAATGAATGATAATTGGATTCGTCATTCACAATGAGAGACTAATATCTAAGTTCAGTTTCTTGAGTATACAGTAAGAAAAATATCCCGTATAAAGGGACGGTGACAAATTTTGCGTCCTGCGAAAGGTAACAGTTGTTTTATTTTACTTAAGAAAAACATGGCAAATAAGAAACTAACTTACGAAATAAAGGCAATGACCTCAAGAAGGAATTTCAGACGAAGTTAAATTTTTGAGTGGTTGCTTCCTTTTATAGATACTCATGAAGTTAAGAAAAAAATCAGTATTCGTCACATAATGAGTGATCACTTTGGGGTTCAATGATTTTGATGACAGTTACTGATGGATAAGGCTGAGGTGCAAATCCCTCTATGATCAACGCCGCCCCCCCCCCACCATGCTACGTGGCGCACCCCAGAACGAGAGTATGCAAAAAGTGATCAGGGCCACCGAGAGCGAAGGCGGGACTTGGTCAGTTTGGTCGCTGGACCTTCTTCCTATAGAAGTCATAAAATTTATATTACTCTGATTCTGAACCGGGCTCCCCAAACTGACGGACCCGTAGTTTCTGACCAGGTGGGCGTAGCCTCTCGTTGGCCCTAAAAGGGAGGTTAATAGAAAACTCTCAAAACGATTCCTCTAAACATTTTGATTGCACAGTCAGCGCCTTCCCTCCCCCCTCCAACATTCGTGAGAATTTCTGGAATAAATATAAACGAATCACGAAATAAGAAAAATTTACCAATTCAAGCCACGCATACTGAATGACAAAATTTTTTTTTCAAAAACTCATAGTAGTTATGTTGTATTGTACCTTTCCAACAAAGTACTTAAAAAAATATATTCATCGTCTCCTATTTTTCAGAAGCTTATTTTAAATCTTTCAAAATCAGGGCTTGTTATCGGTGTGGCATTTATACCCCTGCACCACATTTTCACTGTATTGCTCATTTTAGCATTTTTTTACGATTTGACCCAACAACAAGGCATTTTGACTCATCAGTTATATCTTTCTTGGGTTTTTCTATAACAATCTGGCTAACTTCTGGTTATTTTAATGTGGATGCTCAAAAATATCTTGATCCGTCTGTGACTCAAATTCTTGAGAGATTACATCTGAAGGGTGTTTGCCTTTTTAATTTTCATGGTTAACTTTCGGGTAAAACTTTGAGTGGGTGAAGCAATATCTGATCGTTTCAAACGTCATCCCTGATTTGAAAGCTGAAAACGTTAAAGATGTAATGATCTCATACTGCGATAACTTTGACATAAAAATAGAAAAAAATCGAGACCCAGGGGTTTTAATAATAATGAGTAATTGATCATATAAAGTGGAGTCAAGGACGGATGTAAAAATTTTTTAATAAGGGGGAGATTGAATTTTTTACTGATACTCTTACTACCTTACTATCTAATTCACACATGCTGGGGAGGGGTAGGTCGCAGCATTATTATTATTTTTTTTAACTAGATAAATTTAACAAGGAGGCCGCAGGTCTCTCAAAGAGTTCATTTAATTTTTCGTTGCCAAAGGCATTCGAAAATTGCGTTTTAGAATCGCAAACTCCATAATAACTACGATCAAATGTTTCGAACATCCCCTTAATATCGTTTTTTTTTTTTTTTCGTATCGTAACAAAATTTTCGTTTTTTGAAATTTCAATTTCTAAAGCTTACGGGAGAAAAGTCCCTAAGCCTCATCCCTTCCCATCCATGTGTTGTCCATTATCAAAGGTGGGCTACACTTACGTTTATATGATTTCAACCGTGCTGTGGTACAAGCTTCTTCGAGAGAGGGGGCGATCGCCTTCATCGTCCCTTGCTTGTGTCCGTCCTTAAACGAAGTCCAGTGCAATACGATCGAACTCTAGCGATCGATAGTCATCCACTTAACGGACACGATAATAGTGAAAATCGGCCAGTAATATAACAACGACAAGTTTACGCTATCGTGTGTCGTCTATTGCTTTGTTTTCCCATTCAACTGATATCGTTTTATATGATATAGCTATCCTTCCAACAAAGTAAACAGATGAATGGTTACGGGGCGACGTATAAGGAGCGACTGGTGCTTTCCGATAAAAATGGTCCAATAAACGATATCGGTTTGACGGAGACGACACAATCGTCATTGAATCAGTTGGTAGAAAAGCGCACATCACATTATATTAATGCATTTTGCGTGCGCCAATATTGGATAGTGACAATCGCGTACGATTTATTGCTGTCATATCAGTAAGTTGAAAAGTGCCGTTGGCTAACAGGTAGAGAGTGGTATGGTAGAAGAAAAGAAAAAAAAAAGTTTAATGCAATTAAGGGGTCAATCTTTTTGTGATAGAATCATAAAGAGAAAGTTATTACTTCTGCAAAGAGTCGATAATATAGTTTAGTGCTTTTAAAGAGAAAATAAGACGATGACAGTTAAATACTTTTATTGGATAACACTGTAGGCTATCGTGATGTATATTATGGGGGCAATCACGTAATTCAGTGCCTATAAAAATTGATAAAGAAGTTTAATCTTTTATATAGGCGATCATGAAATTTAGGTTCTTTAATGAGGCGATTAGGGTGTTTAATAATAATACGGTTTCAAGTTTTTAAATAATAGACTTTGAAAAGCAGGGAATAGTCTCTTCACAAAGCAGTAATCGATTCAAAATTTTTAACTGGTTATGTGTATGACCCCAAGCATTATAGGACCCCTGTTAGATCATGCCGCTGGCGTTCTTTGGGTTGTTTTGAACAACTTAAAAAGGTATACGTATAAAATAAGTATTAATTTTGCTCTTGGCCACTTTTTCTGCCCAAGCCTCATTTGCTGACGCACCCTAGCTTTTCTCATGTAGGGTACATGGTCATTTGTACAAGGGAAACATCATCGTAATAAAAATGTAGGATGATATTTTGAAATCTCGTCAATCGGTAGCTTGTTTAAAAAATCAGTGAAACATTTATGGATCGAATATTAAAAAAAAAAAAAAAATGCTCAGAGGTGCATCATCAGAGATTTCAATCTACCTCCGTATTGAATTTCAAGTTTGTAAGTATTATAGCTTCGTCTGGACATCACACACAGGACACAGATACAGAGACAGACATTGACTTTTATATAAGTAGAGATATGTTGAATTTTACCCTGAAGTGGACGTCAAGGCAAATAAAAAAATATTTAAACCTGAAGGTGAAAGAATAAAAAATCAAACTCGTAATACCAAATCACAAGAATGTTACAAAACAATCAGTTAAAAAGAAAAAACTGAGGTAAGAGTACGTAAAGGTAAATCATCAAAGGTAATATCAATCAGAACCAGTCAAACGGAAAATTTTAAAACGATGCACGGAAGCTGAAAAATGAAAAAAAGAAAAAAAAGGGTATTCATTTACTGTAGCGTACGAAACAAATACGTATTAATTTCCGCTTATGCAAAATTCATCCTTACGTTCCGTGATGAAAATTCCGTAAAATTTGGGGGCTTTTAGAAAGTAAGCTGTTTTAACAAATATGCTGTTCAAATTTCGTCTGCGATAAAAATTCCAGTTTTCTCTGATTTTTTACCCATTTTTTAAGTACTTTTAGCTTTAAAAGTTTTTACGGAAAAGGCAAGAAGAAAAACATGGAAGAAGGTTTATTGCATTGTAAAAAAATATTTTTTTTTTTAAGTAAGAACAAACTAAGTATTTAACTAGTATATATTTAAAGAAAAGAAAAATTATCAACTGTAATTTTTTGTAACATTATCATAGGAGTTCCGCTTATGTGTCATTATAATTTAGTTTTAATGTCTGTTGGAAAATTTACATGCATTAATACATTCGTTCTTTTATTAAATTTGTATTTCAAGTACAATTACGGCAGCATTAAAAATGCAAACTGTCTTTGTTTTTTGCCGAAACAGCGAAAAATCTTTGAAGTGATGCCTTACTACTTTAAAGGTGGACGAGTTATTAAGGAAATTATCGCGTTCTCACTAGAAAAAAAAAAAAAAACCTTAGAGAAAAAATGCATATGGTTGAATAAATAAATACATTTGTGCTTGAAAAGTAAAAGAATAGAAAAGCATAAAAAAGCACAAATTTCAGGGAAACTGCAACACATATTTCAGGGTTGTGAAAAACTGGTAAAAAATTCTAGTTTCTACTTTTAAATGCACTCCTAAAGAGAATATAAGCATTGAAATGGGACGACAAATTTCATAAAATGTGGTCCCCCTAAGAATTTTTCAAATGTGGCATTTAGTCCAAATTTTTTACAATATCCTTTTGTAACATTTTGTTGAGGCTGAAATCTGATTTGACAACTAACCATAGACTTGCAGTGTAACTATAGATGATGTATAAAATTGTTATATGTCAATGCGAGGGTGCAGGTGTAAACTTCAATATTAATTTTACTTGTGCCACTTTTAGAATAATATGTCTAGCATTTGTGAGTTTTGTTTCAATGTATGTAAAATTTAGAAAACTTTTCTAAAACAAAAAGTGGTGAACTTAAAATGAGATTGAGTTTTTCCTAACTTCAAAGGTTAATGGGGTTCTGGTTACAAGAAACCACTTTTTCAATGCATCATTTTCACTATAATTAATTAGCCACAGGCCAAGTAACTTATAATCGGCAGAATAGCCTTTGCGATTCATTGGCAATCAGTAATCGGCCAATTTGTTTATCGATGTATCCCTAGTTTTAATATCCAACTCATTTCGATATTTTCTCTGCTGATTCGGCAGGCCCGTCATTTAGGGGGGGAGGGGGGTCAATTGCCCCCCCCCCTGGCTTTGAGAAATCAATGTATTTACATATAAGTGGGCGTGGTTTTTGATGTTTTCCGGTGAAATTGCATTGTGTTTGGACCCTTTGCCCCCCCCCCCCGGAAAAACTTGAAATGACGTCCCTGTGATTCGGAGAATGCTGATTAAAAGCTTTACGCAGCCTTATTTCCATCAATTGTTCAAGTGGGTAAATTTAAGTTCAATATAAATGAAAGAACACTAACTTCGAGGAACCCTTCAAACCTATGGGGCCCTGCTGAATACAATTCAAGAAACTTTGGCTTATAGAAACGATTTAACAACAACAATCTGTCGTTCTCAAATCTCTGCTACCTGTTCCTGCAAAATTAGCTTGATTGATGAGTTTTAAATGTGCAACGCGGCCTCATTCGAGTAGCATGTCTTATTTTTCGTGGCCTCATGTGGCAAAACTCAACGTACAGAAACCTAAGTGACACTCAACATATAATTTGCAGTCTTTTTTTTTTTCGTCGTCCAGTCCTCAAATCGAAATCCTCGGGCAGAACATCTGAAAAACTTTTTTTTTTTAATGAATAATTAGGTTATCTCTCTGTAAGTGCCACATCCAGTTTTATCCAGCTCATACACAATCTAATCCAGTGACAGATTTACAGGTTTTAGGTCCCGTTCAGGCCCGTTATTAAAGGTCAATCCCCCCCCCCCTTCCGTCTTTGAAAAACCCATGTATTTTCATATAAGTGGGCGTGGTTTTTGATTAGGGATGCACCGATAAGCAAATTGGCCGATTACCGATTACCGATGAATCGGCTATTGATAATCGGCCGATTAATCGGCCAAGCCGATAAATGATCAAAACGATTATTTTTAATACTACCAATATCATCATCCCTGTTTTCCATTCCTTTTTTCTTTTCCTTTCTTTTACGATTCCGATTTAGAAATAGTTACTACTTTTTTTTTTTTTGAGAAAATTTTTTTTTTTTTGCCTAACTCTCCCAAGATAATTTCAAAATTTTATTCAAGTTCAGTGAATGAATTTTTTAACCTTTGAGCCGATATTATCGTTAATAAAATTACGTTCACACATAACATATTTAACACGTTGTTAATTATGGTAACTAGACATGAAATTAAAAAAAGAAAAAATAGGGGAGGCTTTGGTGTGAGAACTTTAATTTAGGAGATCTTTTAATTCAAATTTATTTTTCAACTATTAGAAGTCATTAAATTCAAGACTTATTCTTTGTGAAAATAAGAGGTTTTCAAAAAGCTTTATGATAAGAAAAAAAGTATTGACACATAAAAAATATAGCAAAATTGTCTCTATGTGTGCATTTATTCCAAAATGAAAAAAATAACTAACTAAAAAATTTATAATAACTGTGAAGATTATTATTTTTTTTTTTATATTTCGTTCTTGGAATTTGTTTTATTTTTACTCATTACACTTTCTTGCTACGTGTTGTATGTTTGTTTGAAAAAAAAAGTTCTTGTTTATAAATTTTTTCATCGTAGTTTATTTTTCAAGACACATAAAAAGTAATTTTATGAAGACCATAATTTGACTAATTATAAATAAAATGAAATACTTATGTTTTTGTATTCCAATTTAAAAGTTCAAGAATTTAATTATTCTTAATAGTGTCATATGAAGATCAGCAGTGTGGGTTATCTTTTAATATTGAATTCAGTTTTATGCACTGTATGAACTATTTGTTTTGTATTTACTCTGTACACTTTCATACTGCATATTATAGTAAGGATTGCAGAAAATTATTTATTTACAGTTGATAAATTGCTTATCAAAATTTCTTGGTAAAATTATACTTTAAAACATAATATTTAAAAAATATTTTTTCCTCCGATTAATCGGCAACATTTTACCGATTATTAATAATCGGCAAAGTGGCCGATTATGGCCGATTAATCGGTACTGCCGATTAATCGGTGCATCCCTATTTTTGATGTTTTCCCAAGCTATTACATTGTGTTTGCAACTGCAACCTTTAACCCACCCCTATGGGAAAACTTGAACTGATGGGCCTAGTCCCTTCGAAGTGTACACTTAACCAACCTTTTGAAACTTCAACATCAAATTTCATCACTGGTTGCAACTCCTAACGAAAAGTATTCCTGTAAGTTAGTGAACATTTTAAGACTTCGATTTTTTTTCTCAAAAATTCGAGTATTTACGAAGATGTGAATAATACATGTTTTTTTCTCTCTTATCTTGTTAGAAAGGCTTAGCTTCGAATTTTCCGCCAAGATCCTGGGTATTCGAAGGGATGTGAATAACCGACTTCCCTCCTAACTCTCTGCTTCTTACAAAGCTGCTTCATAAAAAACTTTTGATATTTTCTTCCTAAAAGCTGGGGATTCATAGAGACATGAACAACTGACTTATTTTCCTATCATTCCTCTTGTTATATATAAAGGGTTCAAAATTTCCCCCAAAAATCCGGGTATTCATAGAGATGTGAGTAACCGACTTCTCGTCTTCGTGTCATTAAGGCTTCAAAATTTTTCCCAAAAATCTCGGAATTCATAAAGCTGTGAAAAAATTTCTTTTCTTGTGTCTACTTTAGTTATAAAGTCGTTGAATCATACCCCGACAATCTGTGTATTCGTGGCGCAAGGAACAACTGATTTGGCTTCGAAATTCCCCCGAAAAATAGATATTTATAAAACTGCGAGCAACAAAATTCTTTCCCTTTACTGTTAAGGCTTCGAATTTTCAACAGAAAATCTAAGTATTCATGGACTTGAAAATTTCCGGCTTATTTTCCTATCTCTCCTCTTGTTACAAAGGCGTCGAAATTTTCTCTGAAAATCTAGGTATTCATGGAAATGTGAGTAACCGACTTATTTTCCCACAGCTTCTTTTGCTATAGAGGCATCGAAATTTCCCAAGCTGTGAATAACAGACTTCTTTCCTTTCTCTTCTCTTTGTATTCAGATTTTCGGTTGGCTTTTTCATCGGAAAATCTGGGTATTCATGGAGAGGTGCATAACCTGTGCTGATTCTTTGCTGCCGCTCCTCGTGTAATAAAAGGACTTAAAATTTTCTCCGAAAATCCGAGTATTCATAGACATGGGAATAACAGACTTCTTTCCTATACCTCTCCTCTTCACGTCCGTCATTTAGGAAGATCAGGGAATCAATCGAAGGGCTTGGAGGATGAAGGGGATAAGTTACATTAAAAAAAAAAGGAACACTCTGGACAATGGTAAGCAATGGATACAGGTAAGCAAATGAAACTTTGTACATCAAAAAGTAGATGTCATTAGACGAATTTCATCCGCACACTAACGACAAAACCAGAAAACAAAAAAGCTGCATTAACTGCAACAATAAAACTTTGAAGTTTAATTACTCGCAGTTTCTGTTTTGTCACATAACCCCTTCATCTCCCAAGCCCTTCAATTGCTTACCTGGCTTTGAAAAATAAAAGTTTTAACGCATATTTGAGCATGTTTTTGTGATGATCCAATAACGTTTTGCATTAAATGTACACCCATCGCCCCCCTCCAGAAAAATACGAAATGACGGCTTCTTCCTCTTGAAAGAAAGATTTCGATTCCCCCATCCTTTTGAAAAAATCCTTACATTGATGCAGACGAGAAAAACTATGTTTCTATCTCCTCTTGTCACAAACGAGGTTGTCTTTCCTTATCAAGCGAAACTATGTTATTTGTCGCTCTCAACCTTTGCCTGTCGTTACAGAATCCAAGAAGTGGTGCAAGCAAATCTCCCGCGTCTTCAGTTATGTATATGTACGTGCATTAGGCGGTGCATAATTAATGAATCAGGCATCCCGATATCTGCCGAAGGGTGACTCGCGCGAAATGGTAACCTATCCACACACACACCCCAGGTACAAACTATGCGCAGCCGAGATTAATGAAAACGACCTTCAGTAGGCTTGTTTTCTACAACTTAGTTACTAAACAACTTAGAATAGCGCATCTCCACGACCTTGGAATATTCAGATGGATGGAATGGAGAAAAAAAAAAAAGAAAAGCACTTCAACTGCAATTTGTTGCTGAACCTTTTAATGAAGACTTTAGATTTATTCATAGGTGTCAAGTGCAACAAGGTTTTGGTGACAGGTTTTGCTGAAAATGGTGAGAAAGAGCAAGGAAGTGACGGAATAAGCTCAAGAAACTTGGGATAGTTTAAATGATTAAATCTTTTCAACTTTTAATTTTATGTTCTTCCTAAAACATGTTCTGGACTTAATCGAATGCGAAACACCATGAATGTTTTGCTTATGGTAGCACATGAACTTACTGCTTAGCACGAAAAAACATTCATTGAATGCGCAACAGTTTGCATTTGATGTCTATAGGCTGATGTACAACAATAAAAATATTTTGAATTCGTATTCCAAATATAACTGCCGATAGGTACACAACAAAAGAAACAAGAACTAGAAATGAATAAAAATAATACTGAAAAGGAAAATAAACCATTTGCACTGGAAAAGGGATAATTTAATTCAGATGACAATTCAAACTAGGGATGTGCCACAGCTGCGCAAATCACCAATGATGTGCCAAGTTGCTACAAAAGATGGCAAAATGTTCTTTGCTGCGGCAAATCGATCAAACTCGAGCCCAAAAGTACGATTTTCCTTTAAATATTGTGGTCCCTTCAGTGCAAATGTCAGTTTTTGAAGATTAGGCACAAAATTTATTTATGTGAACGGATTTTTACGATTTTTCGAGTTAGTCTTGATTTATTTACGCATTTCAAAATCTGTTGGCATCCGCATCTGCAAAACTCGATCGTTTTAATTACCTATGTGGCGTCTCTTGTAAGTATAATGGGGGGTATTCTATATATTGCGTATTCATTCTGTTGGCTCATACTGCAAGCTGTAATGAATTGTAAATTGAACAATAAAATGTTTAATTTCAAAGGCAAAACTATTGCTTTTCTAGGCAAAACTAGTAACTTTGGCCACCCGCTGCCGTTGTACTAAGGCAGTCAAATGCTTTATCTGAGTTCATATCTAGTATGAATGAACCTAAATCCAGAGTTTTGTCCAGATCTGTGATCCTCAAGGTTGCATCGTTCGTTGGTAAGATTTATAAAAGTCGTTGCAAGAGTGATGGTGCTCAGGAATATTTGCCTTCATACATTTCCTGATTTGAAGTTTATTTTTCAATTGTCTTACAATGAAAAAAGGGAAAATATAACTAAACTGTTGTTGTACAGTTATATTGTACAATATTTTTCTTTTTAAAATGAGCAAAAACTTTTAACATGTTTCATTTGTTACTTCCCAGACAGATAAACATTTCAAGTTAAGATGTAATTATTCTTACTTTTTTTCTTGTTTTTCTTAATTATTTTTTAATGCTATTTTAGGAATTTTTTTTACGGAGTTTGCTTCTGCAACAATTTTACAGATTTTTTAAACAGCATTAATCTCTGGTGAAACTAATTTTTAACTTAATCTTGGCTTTGATTATCAATTCTCTTATCTTAAAATCTAATTCAGCATTATTTCTCTTCCTAATAAAATTTCCCTCAGTTTTTAAAATATTCAAATATATGATTCAAAAATGGGTAACATTTTAATCAAGAATTTTATAAAAAAATGCATTATGTTGCATTTTTTTTTGTTTGTCTTTTTTGTATTAAGTATTTTAAGCCTTAAAAATATAAAAAAGGTTCAAATGCTGAATTTTCTTTATATCTTTGTGTATACATATTAGATTACAATTATAATCTCATCTCAGATACAAATGTAGGTATAATTCAACCGCGACGAGATGGCCGGTGTCAATCAAATGAGAAAACGAGTCTATTCCTTAAAATAGGTAGAATTTCTACCCATTCAAATTCCACCATCAATTGTGAATCCCATTCTTCAATTTTCATCTGCGTATCACCCCTTCCTAGAAATGAACAATCCTGAAAAAAGGAGGAGTCATAGGCCATCTCTGGGAAGTTGAATTATATTTTGAGTGAATCGTGTTCTTTGAAAAATAAATACCCCTTTTTTGGGTTGAATGGCAAAACAAAGACCTTACCGAACTTGTGAAAAGGACAAAAATAAATAAATAAATAAATAAAAAATAAATAAATAAATAAAAGAAACAATTCACAAATCATCCTTCAAGTATTCCAACGCCAATTTTTCTATTCAAGAGAATGAAACAGAGATTAGCTAGAGAGAGATTCTGACTAATAGGTGGGGAAAATTTACAACATGGTCTCCAAAATATATGGATTTCAGGACACAGAGAGGGAGGCCTAATAAAGTAGTTTATGTAATATAAAGTAACTATTTTAGGCGCTTCTAAAATAGTTATTTTATAGGAAGGCCTAATATAGTTGTTTATGAACAGATGAAGACTTACACTGCCCCATCCCTTAATGGTAAATTCTGGTTGAGCTAGTGCTATACAATACTTCAAAATAGGCTAATAAATAAAATTAATGGTAGATGCTTCCACAAAGGGAAAAACACAACTGATGAATAATAAAACAATTTGCAATTAAAATGCTAACAGCTATTTTTAATTTTTTTTTCATCTGCAGATTTTTAGTAGTCATACAAAGTGAAGTCAAAAATAAAATTAATGAAAACAAAACCCAATGATTATAAAATACAAATATCAATCATTAACTCTTTTATTTACAGCATTTGAAACCAAATGATTCATTTTTATATTTGGATATAAACTACAATTCCATACTTTAAACAACAACAATAATAATAACAATTTGGCTTGAATGTATGAAAAAGATGCTACATAAATTAAGAATAAGTTTTAAAAAATGACTGATATCTATAGGTACTAATATATGTACAATAGGCTCAGTCAAGATTTGTATTGCACTTTTATTAATATTTAAAAGAATGAATATATAACAAAAAACAGCTTGCTGTTTGATCTTGTATTTCTTTTTCTTTAATGGACAAGCTTCTGATTAACAGAGCATGCTGTTAATTTCAACTTATTTCAAAAAAGTCAAGAGTTTATATATTATGTTTATACATTTTCCTTTGTAGAAAAGAAAAAAAAAATCAATTTTCCAAACAAAAGCTTTAGTTAAAGTAATTTTTTTAATAACTTTTCCATTCATAAAACTTTTACTTTACTTTTAAAATCAAAAAATAAAATAATCGCTTACAAGTTTGTAACTTTGATAACAAGATTGTAATACATTGAATATTTATTACAAATAATTAAATATTTCTTACATATACAGTAACCCCTCATTACATTGCTCATTCAGATAGATTACTTTTACTACCTCTCCCAAAAAATTATACCTAAAATTAAATGTCGCTTTATATTTGACACCACAAACGAGAATTAGATTTCTTAGAAACGGTATTTTCTTTTTTTTTTTAATCAAAGAACAAAACTGGTATGTTTTCTATACACTTAATTTGATTTTCGATTTGTATTCCACCCAACAATAATAGAAATATTTTATTCATCATTTTTATTTTAAAAGAACGAGTGTTAAGCAGATTTTCTTTGATTTTTGTTTGATCTTAATATGATAATAAACTATTTTTTGTAGATTCAACAAATCAGTAATTTGTACTTAATTACATCATTATTTTTTAATTTTTATTTTCAATTATATCATGCTTTCAAATACATCATGCTTATTTGTTGTCTCCGAACAGACGCAATGTAATGAGGGGTTACTGTTACTGTATCAACTAAAAAATTGTTCATATTGAATAAATTTATTCCTATACTTTTACAAATATTGTGGTAACATATTGTGTAGTAAACTTTAAACAATATAAACTGAATAGTTCTCTAAATATAATTTGTGATAAAATTTGTCACTGAATTAAATGATTGTGAAACAAGCAGAATGTAGTAACTGCTTTCATGTAATGATAGCATATCATCATGCTTTTCTTAAAAAAATTATTATTTACATATCAGCTGAAGTAGACATTGCAAATGATATTTTCTAATACTGAGCATTCTAGAAGGTGGAAAATTAGCTCTAACATCCAACATTTCTGGAAATTAAATTCTTAGAAAAAAAGCTACACTCGAACTGCATCAGACACCTATTTGTTTGAAAGCTAGATCTTTATGTCATGTTGGAAACTTTTTTGGAAACAGAGAAGGCTTAAATTAGAACAAGTAGGAATAGAGGGGGGGGGGGGGCATAAATAAAGTGTAACAGAAATTTTAAACTAAAAAATGAAATTAGGTGGAAAAAATGGCACTTTATGTAGAATTGCAACAAAAAAGGGAACTAAATACATTTTCACTCATACAAAAGTAGGTAATTAATTAAAAAATTACTACAGCTGAAATACAAAAATCATCAAAATTTCAAAAAGTTCTTTCATAATAAAATTTTGAGCTTATTACTGTGCTTAACAGTTTAGAGGTGAAATTTTCTTTTAATTTTGATTAGCAAAATGATTAGTCTTTCCAGTTTAATTTACGCAATTTTAAAGTTAATGTATACTTCCATTATTTATTTAACTACCATTAACAAGATAAAAACTATTTGATACAAAAATTGTATAGTTTTATATGAAGAAGTTCCAACATATTGATTTGACAAAATGCTACAGAATCAATCATTACAATATCCCAAAATATAATAAACTGCTACAAAAAATAAATCAAAAATTAAAATCATTAAACCTAGAACTGATTATCTTAGACCAAATTTGGAAATTTATAAAATCATTTTAACATCTAGTTAAGAAGCATTGATAGAAATATATTAAAATCTCATGCAAAATTCAGAACTTGTAATATGACACAAAAGTCATAAAAATATTAAATATTATTTACTATGTTATGAAATATGGAAAAGAAAAACCATGGGGAGGGGGTTACAGAAGTAAACACCTAACCTTGAGGATCATCATATTTTCATAGAACAAATTCAAGCGGCAGTCTGAAACAATGTTATTTTTTTAAGCATTTATACATGAAATTGATATTGAGAGATTCTACAGTTCTCAAAGAGGAAGAGAACAACTAACAATCCAAAATCTTATTCTATCAGAATAACAACCAGCTCTATATGAGCTAACAACATATCATAAACTTATGAATTTTTTTAATAGTAGTATAGCCAATCAAAACAAGCTCTAATTCTTCAGTAAAATCTTAAAGTTTATTTACAAAACGAATCCTTTTCTGATGATGAGATCAAAACAACTGATGATGCTTTGTCTTCTTAAATGCATCATTGAACTTTATAAATTGTTTTTTTAAATGATTAAAATAACTGAAACGTAATAAATGTCTCTCTTAAATTAAATACTTCATTAATTGCCCAATAAATTACTCTGCCAATACA
Source organism: Uloborus plumipes (assembly GCA_038373865.1). NCBI lineage: Eukaryota > Metazoa > Arthropoda > Arachnida > Araneae > Uloboridae > Uloborus > Uloborus plumipes. Next base: position 14,383 of record JAXGGA010019495.1, read on the forward strand.
AATATTAAATTAATTTTTCTTTACACAAAGAAAAAAAGAGGGAAATGTGTTTATGCTTGAACGAATCTAGTTAACAGTATTTTTTATAATGTAAGTAATTGTTGCAGTTATTAATAATATTATTCAGTAATGTTTCTGAAAAAATTACACAGTAAATGAGGAAAAAAAAGTAACATTTTTAATTTTCAGTAAAAAGAAAAGAAAGAATTTTTTTTTTTTTTAAATTGGACATTTCGGCAAATGTATATTAGGTTTTAAGCTAAAGCATATAATTTAGTTGACAATTGAAAAACTTTGCTTACCATTACATTAAGAAGACTTAAAAAATATCCCTTTCAAAAATTTATTTTTGGGCCTTAGCCCTGCATTTTCATTTTTTAGTTTCAAAAACTGCTTTGATGCATGAAAATATATTTGTTACACAACATTTCACTTTCTTAATGATGAGTACTGTCAATCAAGTAAAGCGGATAAAGAAGGAAATGTCTTGTCTTACGACAGCCAAAAATCAAATGATACAATTCAGGAAATTTTAAAATTTTAATTGTTGGCTATACTACTGTAAAAAACAGCTGGCTCAGCATATAGATCAAAGGCAATAAAATTGACTGTACACACACTATCTACAAATGAGAAAAGATGTACAGCAGTTCTTATTTTTAGCAAAAACCAATCACTCATAATGTACCTCAAACATCCACAACCATCTTCTTATGAATATCAGTATTTCCAACCATCTAAAACAGATAGAGATACAAATTTTAAATTTTAATCACATTGCAAGCAACATAAACATGTGGTTAGAGCAATATAATAAGCCCTCATTAAAACATACGATACTATCACTCATTTAGTAAATAATTTTTAAAAAAAAACATGGGAAAAATTTTCTGATTGCCATGGGCAAGAGGAAGCAAATTTATTGGTCGGCACTTTTTTTTGTAAATGTAAAAAGGTAACTAAACAACAAATTGGATTTGAAACTGCTAGTAAATCCTGAATAATCATCAGTTTAAATCAAGGCTGGAGCATCCCATTAATGATATTGCCATGAATTGATAATATAATGGGGATTGGGAAAGTGATGGTAAATGATAGTAATACTTTTAGTGCAACTTTTTATATTCAGCCTCTACATGGCAAGTGACAATCGCCAATTTTTATCTTTATTGTTTGGAAACATGATACATTGTACCTGGAGGCTCGTGGGGGTGGGGGGCAAGTTTTATCTCACTTTTTAAAGTAAAGGGGCTTGCCTCTTCACCTTTCTAAGTTTAAAATAAGGGATCCATCGAAAAATGCTAGTGTTGATCTCTACATCTATTTAAAGAAATGACTTATTAAGTATGTTTTTAAAAAAATTTCTCATATTATTTAATATAAACTAACATGGAGCTTTCATTTGGAAGGTAAGAGTCGAAAGTGGCTATCGGTCAAAACTCTTGGACATGATTTACCTTGTTTACAAAAGTAACGGGACTCTGCCCTTCCCCCCTTTTAAGTTTAAAATTAGTGATTGATGGAAAAATGATAGTGATGATTTCTACATATATTTAAAGAAAAAAGAATTGACTTATAAAGTGTGTGCCTTACATTGTTCTCACATTATTTTACAGTAGCCATCTGTCCCGAATTTTGAGCACGTCTCGAATTTTTTCGAGATGATCAGTTCATTAATAATAATTTTCAACTTCAATTGGCCAACTTTTGAAAAAAAAGCTGGCTTTGAGGGTGACATACACCTTTTTCGAACCCTCCCCTTTTTAATGCACCAGCTTTCTGTGGGAGAGAGGATTGGGAAAAAATCTTTTTTAAACTCTTGGGAGACGTAGTAAAAATAAACATGCCTCAAAATATCAAAGAACTTTCAGTCATTGATCAGTATGTTTAAGAGATGTAAACTCATGTAACAAAACATGCATTTGCACATTATAAAGATAATAAACATATCTTCAATATTAATAACTCTAAATTCAAAATGATATGGCAAACTCTGCATCTCACCAAATACATTTTTTTCCTTTTACTAAGATAATTTGTAATCTCTTTTAAATTTTTTTAAACATTTAAGTTGCTTTTGTTTTTACTGCAGAAGCCAACATTGAAAAAACTTTTGCTTGGAAATAATGTCCAAGGGGACGATTAAAAGTAGAGATGGAACGAAGCTTCGGCCAATTTACTGAAGCTTCGGTCTGGCCGAAGCATGAGTTGTGATTCGGCCGCTTCGGCCTGAAATTTATGCAGCGAATGAAAGACAAGTAAAAAAGAATGCATGATAGGGTAAGTGCTCCAGCAGTCGGCCAGTCTCCAGTAGTCGGCCACAATGACAAAAACTCCTCATAAATAGTACATTTTTAATTCAAAATCAGATATGACACATTCACACATTCATGTACTTATCCTCAATCATCAACCAGTGGCAGTTAAGTTTTGGGTACTTTTTCTTGAATTAGTAATGAATCATTTCATTTTGAATGGTGTGCCCGTCATCCAAGATTGCGATTCTGCTTATTTTTCAGGTAAGATGATTCTGTGGCCGACTACTGGAGCATTTACTAGTGTTGACAACAGCTTGGATTTTAACATAATTTTTTTTTTTTTAATTTCTGAAACAAGTACATGATTCACTATCAGAAAGGTTCATCCTAAAGTTTTACCTTGTTTTTGTTGCTGTATTGATAGCTGAAAGTTCTAAGTTAGCCAAGATCAACAAAATATCTCTTAAATGGCCGACTACTGGTGCTTTTACCCTACTATTTTTTAGAATTCACCAAACACTGAAGCATTTTGCATTAGGAATATTAAGATAAATATATAACACAACGTAAATAGTAGTAGATTGGGTAGTTCTATGGTATAATACATGATCATATCAGTTGTTTTATTATAAAACATCAACTGAACTGCAGACTGAGCTTTTCATGTTCCAAGTAGAGCTTCCTACTACTAATTTGTAATACAAAAATAGTAATGTCGTCTTTTCTTGTACTAGCAGTACAAAGTAAAACAAAACAAGAAAACTTTTATTTAGTGAAATTAATTTAAGAATGACTCAGTAAGCTGAAAATGTTGTGTAATACTAAGAACATTAAAATAAAAACAACCAAAATAAAAATAAACTTTAATTAATGAAATCAATTTAAGAATGCCACAGTAAGCTGAAAATATTGTGTAACGCTAAGAATATTAAAACATATGGAGAAAAGTATAAAACTCTACGCATTTATTATGCATTTAATCCAAAAACTTCCATATGTGCGCCAGCCGAAGCTTCGGCCATTCGGCCAAATGCTGCTTCGTTCCATCTCTAATTAAATGGTTTAATAAATTTTTGGATCTGAACTAGAAAATTAAAAATAAATAAATAAATTAAATTAAATCATAAAAAAAAATTCCGTGTAATACAGAATGAAGGTAGAAGCACAATTTATGCTCATTCAAAGGATTATCTATTTATGGAAGTAGCTTGGATTCACAATTCACAGCATTTTTCTTCTTTTTAAAAATATTAAGTTAAAAAAAATGAAGACAGAGAGAGAGAGGAAAAAGTGCAAAGCATTTTAAGCAGAAAACAAAAAAATACCAAATTTGAAACTGAATAAAATACTTACAGCACAGAATTCTTGGAATGATATTTTTCCATCTTCATCCTTATCAGCAAATAAAATTGTTTTGTCAACGATTTGTTGCAATTGAACATCTTTTAAATTACTTCCCACCATCATTTTCAAAACTTGAAATAATTCACTATTTGATATGTAGCCATCATTATCCATATCATAGATTCGAAAGGCAACTAAAAATAAACATAAATTAAAAGAAGCTACAGTTAAAAAACAAAATACTAGCTTGGTTAAAGCAGAATGTAGAATTGAAATTTCACAAGGAAAAAACAGGTCATCAATGAACGCGAAAATTTGAAACATTTTCAATCAATATTTTTGTTTTATCTAAACAGCAAAGTAAATACTTCATTTATACTACAGATTACAAATTTGTATTACAGGACAACTTTGTCCTGTTGACATCTTTGTTGATTTGAGAAAATGAAGATATTTGATGCTACACCATGTTTCAAAACCAGCAAATAGATGTAATAATATTTTTATTGCACAAGGACACTACTGCATCTATTAGCTGGAACTGGAACTTAGCAAACTTGCAAATATCATTGTTTTCCAAATCCGGCCAAAGTGTCTGACTTGACAAAGTTGTCTTAGATGACAGTAACGTTTCAGTTATGACAAATATATAGATACTTAATGAAAATTAATGCAGTGTTTCCTGCAGGCATTTTTAGGAGGGAGCCTGCTTTCAGCCAAATTTGATGTACCCTTTTTGTCCTTTGAAAATTTATCAGCACTTGATCTCCCAAGCAAATTTTCTTGCTTGAAAGGTAAAAATTCACTCCAGCATGGCTTTGAAATGTAACTTTCTCATTTTCCTTGTTCAGTAGAATAGGTTTGGGAACATAATACTACAAAACTTGATACTTTTTGCCACAAAATTCTCATAGAGAAAGTGCCCTTTTAATTGAAAATATCTGCAATCAGAAAGTTCCTTTCCCCATTTTTGGTTCTAGAAGAAACACTATTAAGTTTCACTTTTTTTATATACATTTACAAATCTAGCATGCAATCAAAAGAGTAAAGATATAGTCTAACCTTGAAAGACGCGCCTAGCACCGTTGAAACAGTTCTATTTCAAAAAGGGGGGACAGCTTGATTAAGAAATTGCACCATGGTAGCATTTCGGCTTACTGTCGAACCTCGTTAAACCACCTCCCGAAAAACCGCCACCCTCGCACTTTGCCAAGAAAAACTGGTGAAAAAACGCTCAGTATAGGAATGTAATGCAAATTCCCTCATTAAACTGCCCCCTCAATTTCCGACAACCGCCAATGAATTTCTACAGCAACTGCCTTCTCAGCATGATAAAATAACTGTTTAAATCGCCACCTTGAAGGAATGTCAAACAATTCAAAGTAGAATTCAAGGTGGAAGATAAGCAAATTCACTGGGGCGAACGACCACTTACAGTAGAGGAAGAAAATGAATGTGTCACATGTACCTGGTCTCTAATGTCTCTTTCAGTTGTACTTAGATTAGTCATCAGGCCTTATATTTTTCTTTATTCAACTGCACTTCTACTTTCTAACAGCAATTGACCCTTTAATCCACTCTCAGCTGAGCTCAGTTGCCCAAGGAGCATTGTTTCCAGAATTTCTTTATCACTCTTCTACCTTCTTTCCACCCTTTTTTATTTTCCCCTAAAGCCCTAAAAGCATTCATTTTTTACTCCTTCCCTGGTCTAGTCGAGGGCGGTGGTGGGGCAGGCGTAACCTCTAACGGCTATTTATTCAGATTATTATAGGGTCCAGTTATTTTACTTCGTTCCGAAAAAAAATGTCGAACACTATCCTAAACGTGCGCGAAAAAATTTTAATTTGTGAGTTTAAGGATAAAAATCAAGCTGCAAGCCAGCAATTTATTGCTTTTATTTCTCGGATATTCTAGGGAAAAAAGTTAGTCGAAGAACTGTCAGAGATATCCTCCAGGAAAAACAAAAATCGTTAGGGTTAGAGAAATCCTTGCACAGTGTCAAGAAGATGAA
>JAXGGA010019496.1:0-19994 GCA_038373865.1 Uloborus plumipes
CTTTATATCAATGCCTAGCTAGAACCCAGCTGTTATGAACTAATTCCCGTCTCTAGCGAAAATGTCTGGTAGCGCCAACCGGAACTGTAAAACTTTTAAATTATATTCTATATTTTAAGTCAAAAGCTCTAAAGTCTACATAAAGTTTAATGTTTAGCTTTTTTTAAGCGCTTCCAAGGATTTGCATGTCATTGCAGCTTTTTTCTTGTTTTAAACTTGTTAGACACAAAAAGAACCCCAATTTTCTACTTATTACACAATTTCTGACATTTAGTTATCCTATTTCAAGGCACTATCAATCATATTTAATGAACTGCCATGAATTATGGCTCACGTGAAATTTGAATCTCGAAAACAATTCGTTAGTTTTCCCATAAAAAGTGGGTTGGCGCAGTTTATTCTCTTATAATTAGCTGATTAATATGTTGTTTTAGAATGTCTCTTTAGAATGTCTTTTACGGCAACAATAGAAAACAAAGTTCGGTAAATTCCTACTTTAGGTTCCGGGTTTGGCGATTTTTTTCAGACTGTGGGCAGAATTAATAAATGGTTGCCAGAAAACCATAAATCTAAATTAGAAACCATAAATCTAATGGTTGCCAGATTTAATAATTTATCGCCGGACCTTAAACTAGGATTCATCCCAAAGTTCATGCGGCATTTCAATAAAATCTATTCCTTGCCTACTAATTCTCCCTAAATGCCAAGGGACGTCACTATTTATGTGAATGTTTTCTGAAGCACAAACTGCAGATCTCGATAATGAAAAGTTAACTATTATTTATTGGCAAGGAGCGACTTTGGGGAATTTAATCACGAGAGTTCTGATAACTAACCAGAATTAACTGTTTTGTTAAATGAATTCTGTCGTCGGTAATTTAAACGTTAGTAGAACAGTACACCGGTGACAAAGACAGTTTTACATGGGGAGTTTTGGTGGATTTTCTTTTTGATTTACACAACTATTTTTTTTAAGAAAAATAGCACTAAATATGCTGCGGGGACAATCCAAATGTTCTAAATCTTTAACAATCCGACCTTCAAAAATCTTCATTATATATTTTCAGAGGTATAAAAGAAAACTGAACTTATCAATTTAGAATGTTAACTATGAATCAAAAATATATTGCCTGGTAAAGTATGTGATAAATAATTAATATGCGTGAATTCAAAACTACCAGTTAATTTATTGCTATAACGTGTGACAGTTTCTCATATTTTTTGCTTAATCTGTGAGTTTTTCTTTTCTCCTTTAAAATCTTTTCTGTGGCTTTTCCCTTAATAATATTTTTTAACCAAACTGTAATTCCATTAAAAAATTATCTTAAACGTTTTAGTAAAATAGCACAAAAGCACACGCATATAAGTTAAAGTAAAAAACCAGAATTGGAGAATCGGAGTTATCATCAGCGATTCCCCTGAAACATTCGGTCTTACGCTAATGTTCTTGCCATATGAAAGTTGATGACCACCGTTTAAAGCCGACATTTACCAAATTTTAGAATTTCAGAGTAACACATACATTTGGATGTTTGTTTCAAACAAGATTTAAATCAATAAAAAAAAAAAACAAACAATGAGTTGTTGCGAACTGATGCCGGAAAGAGTTTTGTAGATGTTTGCAAGAAATACGGAGAATGTGTACTACAGGCTCTGTGGAAATATCGCTAAATATCGGCAATAAAACCAAACTGACACTGGATTCTAACTGACCTAACTTCAGTTTTATTTTTGTAACTGTAAATTAACATTTGATGTGAATTGATAATACTTTTATTAAAAATAGGTTAATATTTTTGTTTATGATTTTGGCTTCTATTTTATTTTAGTTCCACAAATTTAACTTCATGAACTAATACCTAGCTTTTTTCGTAATTTATTTACGAATGTTTACGATTTTTTTTTGCTATATAGTAATTTGCTACGTCAAATATATTTGGCGATCTTTTCAGTGGCTTACGTCTGACTGTTTCGTCAACAAATTTCACCCATTCCCCCTCTTTTACAAATTGGCATACCTACCCCTACCCCCTCTACTCGCCTCGTTATTTGCCACACTGTCTGTCCCAATGTACTGATATTAAAAAACGTGATGTCACAAACTTCTATTTATCCCCTACCTCTTCATTGTCACAAATTCATAATTTTCCTACACTGCAAAAAATGAACTGCTGTTTTACTGTATTTGAAGTACGTAAAAAAATCAACGTAAATGAAGTACAAATAAGGTAGAAAGTACAGCAAATAGCTATTTCAAGACTACAATGGAGCCCCTTCGTCAGTGCAAAAAGCTCAGCAAACAAAATGAAAGCTGTGAGAGAATTCTTATTTGAGTATTTTTCATTAAATTGTTGTTTTACTGCACTGGCAACCAATATTTCAATTTGAAACTGTAAAATGCACAGTAATAAACTGTAAAATTTGCAATTTTACAGTATTTTGCTGTAAAGTTAGAAATTTTACAGTTTATTGCGGTAAAATTTAACTATATTATACTGCAAAAACAACAGTATAATACTGGCCGCAGAGGTTCTAGATTAAAACTGTAAAATGCACGGTAACAAACTGTTAAATTAGCAATTTTATTTTATTACTGTCAAATTGGCAATTTTACAGTTCAGTATTGTAAAAGCAGCAATTTTACAGTTTATTGCTATAAAATTAGCAATTTTTACAGTTTATTACTACAAAATTAGCTATATTATACTGTAAAAACAACACTCATTTTTTACAGTGTGCTCCTCTTAAAACGTGACATTATTTGAGGACTACCCTAATTCTGTGTTTGAGAAATGATATTTTAAAATGCTCTTTTCTATATAACTATCTATATCAGAGAAAAACGACACGACATTTCCCAAAAGAACCCTTTTCATCCCCGAATGCCATTTAGCTCCAGACAAATAAGACAACTGTTTGGATTTGAAGAGAAGTACTTTAAGTTTTTCCACTCTGCTATCTTCCGTTTTTATTGAGCTTATTTTATATTTATCTCTTCCTTCATCTCAAGCTTTGAAGTACTGTCATATTCTCGGTAGAAAAATGTTAATTCATTAAAAAATTTTTGATTTATTTTTTGCTCTTAGGTTTGCTGAGTCTTGAAATTTCATAGTGGACATTTATCACTTACACTTTTTCTCCTTCTGTTCATTGATGTTTGGTTGCTTTCAATGTTTATCATTTTTCATTTCTGTTGACATATAGAAGTGGTTTGAAGATAAGCTTCCGTTTTCAAATGCTGTAATGTGAAAATCATATATCCGCAAAAAAGAACCACAATGCTAAACAAGCACAAACTGATAAACAAAAGAAAGCAAGCTATTATTAATCATTTTAAGTTCAAAAGCTGAAATCGTTTTGCATTGAAAATGGGTTCCATGTAATGCCAAAGCACTTGTCTCTAAAAGTTTGAAAAATTAAGTGTTTGATTAAAGTTTTTGATTTTACTTTAACATTTTGACTCAATGGTATTTTCTTTTTGTTTCGTCAGTTACGTTAAGTTACTGCTTGAAAATAATAATTAACAATCTGCAATTACAGAATACATTCTCAAAAAGATATTTCATTGCACATCTCGTGTCAAACGAATTTCGCAAAAAAAAAAAATAAAAAAAATCTGGACACACTCTTCTGCAATGCCGCTAGTATTTAAAATTGGGGGCCGTGGTGGCCCGATCGGTAAGGCATCGGACTCGTGTCCGGAGGGACCCGGGTTCGATCCCAGCCGATCAAAGATCCACCGCCTTGATTAATGGTGGCTGGGAGGCGTTAAAAATGTCGTGGTCACAAAGTCCTCCAAGTGAAACGATACCTCTGGGGGTGCTGGGTCTAGGGGTTGCTCGACCCTAGGTTCCGGTTCAAAATTAAGAACAGAGCACCCTTCAGGGCCCTATCCCGGTTAAACCACGAAGCTGTGGTAGGTACGGGGGACCCTGGAGGTGTGAAGTGAAGTGAAGTATTTAAAATTGAGGTAAACAAAAATTTCCTGATTTTCTTTCATTTCTGGAAATGTCGGAATTTTCTTCTGTGTTAGGGTCTTTAATTGAAGGGTCAAGTGGATAAAGGTGATAGGGGACAATTTCGGAAAAACATACTTTTTAACACGGATGAAGGTGAAAAGGTAATACAGTGAAGTCTCACTTATGCGCCGGCCCAAGGGACCAACAGAAAAAGGCGCATAAATGAGAAAGACGCATAAGTGAACAAGCCTAGTTAAAGGTCTAAAGCGCAACATTTGTTCTAATGAGAGCATGAATAAGAACGTTCCTATAGAAAGGGACATATTAAAACGGTTTGGCAATTACTGTAAAGTAACAACAATGATAAAGAAACAACAACATTTGTTCTAATGAGAGCATGAATAAGAACGTTCCTATAAAAAGGGACATATTAATACGGTTTGGCAATTACTGTAAAGTAACAACAATGATGAAGAAAAAACAACATTTGTTCTAATGAGAGCATGAATAAGAACGTTCCTATAAAAAGGGACATATGAAAACGGTTTGGCAATTACTGTAAAGTAACAACAATGATAAAGAAAAAACAACATTTGTTCTAATGAGAGCATGAATAAGAACGTTCCTATAGAAAGGGACATATTAAAACGGTTTGGCAATTACTGTAAAGTAACAACAATGATAAAGAAAACCAAAAATTGTATCATACCTAATTACAAACTGTTTCCTTTAAAGCGATCCATAATAGGTAATTGTAATTCCCCGAACTCTAGTTCATGCGGAAAAAATGCCTTCCGTGAGCAATAAAGGTTAAAGATTAAAGAGGAAAGCAAAGAAAACTGCTTATTTTTTAAAGAAAATAAATATTTTTTTTACTTTTTACAGAAAACTCGACGCGTAAGTGAAATATTTATCTTTAGAGCGACGTATAAACGAATGATACTACCATTTTGTTTCTATTGAGTGTACTGGGACCATTTAAAATCGTCGTATAAGCGAAAAGACGCATAAATGAGGCGGTATATAAGTGAGAGTTCACTGTAAATTTTTTTTGAAAGCTTTTTCTAAAAATTAAAAAAATTGTCACCTATCACCTTTATTAACCTACCCCTTCAATTGTTTTTGTGAATAAACACAATTGAACACACACTACTTTGAATTTGTGTAAACCGGCAAAATTCAAATGTCCCATATCACCTTTATCCACTGGCCCCTTCAATTGTTTTTAGTTTCTTGTGCTATTCCTCTTTTTTCCTCTTTGAATGTGTTTTTGCTTTACTTCTTTAAACGTGCTGACCGTTTTCTTTAGATTTGGTGCTTATTTACATACTTCCATAAGTATTGTGAATTTATACAATGAACTCTCACTTATACGCCGCCTCATTTATGCGCCTTTTCACTTATACGACGATTTTAAATGGTCCCAGCACATTCCATAGCAAAATAATAATAGTATGGTTCGTTTATGCGTCGCTCTAAACATAAATCTTTCACTTATGCGCCGTATTTTCCGTAAAATGTCAAAAATATAATTCATTTTCTTTAAAAAATAAGTATTTTTCTTCACTTTCCTCGTTAATCTTTCGTCTTTATTGCTCACGGAAGGCATTTTTTCCGCATGAACTAGAATTCGGAGAGGGACAATTAGCTATTATGGATCGTTTTAAATAAGGGAACAGTTTGCAATTAGGTATGCTACAATTTTTGTTTTCTCTTTATCATTCTAGTTACGTTACAGTAATTGCCAAACCGTAGTAATATGCCCCTTGTATATAGAAACATTCTTATTCATTCTCTCATTAGAACCTATGTTGCGTTTTAGTCCTTTAAATAGGCTTGTTCACTTACACGTCTTTTTCACTTATGCGACTTTTCTATCGGTCCTTTGGGCCGGCGTATAAGTGAGAGTTCACTGTATTTAAAAAAAGCTTTCAAATACTATCACTGCATCTAATTTCTATACAAAAATAATTTTCATCCAGTTCAAAGTTCTTCATGGAACCTACGTCACCAGACCGACGATTCGATAAACTATCACGAGTACCTGTTTCAATCAACCTCCCCAGACAAGTGTATAAAATAATGGCCTTCTCCCGCGAAAAACACTCGAGTACATTTCTCACCTCCCCCAAGCTTTACACAGCCGATATTAATAGACCGGCGGACGTTGTACACAACGAGAGCCATTAAAAGTGTCTTTATGCTCCCACTCTTTCATGCAACAAGTAAAGGTAGTGTGGGTGGACTCATCAGGTCCGTTGAGGGAATTATGGCATCCATTAAAGTATCGCCATGTTGCGAGTTCTGGCTAATAGGTGAATGCTCCGTATGCAAAAGATGGAGAGCTTTCCCTCCCTGTAGTTGCGGTATTTTTTGTGAAATATGTGCGAAAATGTAAAAATGCAGTTTTGCTTCATTGATTTATATTAGAAAACAAAAGAATGTACATATAGAAATGAATGAATAATGCATTGAAACTTCAAAACGTTTTAGTCTCAAGCAAATATTTAATGACTAAAAATTCAGTGAATGACTCCTGCTTCTGTGTGGTTTCTAAATGCAAGGGAAAGCATTTAAATAAGTCACAAAAGATTTTTGAAAAAAAAAAAGAGGGAAGAAAAAGCGTGGAAATTGTTTGGACTTTTTCCCCCACATAATCTTCAGCACAGTTGATGTACCAAAACTCTGTACCTCAGAACCAGGCTAACGTAAGTCCATTTTCGTAATTTTTCAGCAGAGGACGAAAACGATTGCCGAATACATGGCACTCGTGCCCTTTTAATGATGCTAAATAATTGTGAAGGAATCTGTTTTGTAGAGTAACGTTCTCATGGGTCGATACGGAATAAGATTCTACATACAATGATGCAATAAAGTGAAAATTGCCATTTTTGGACTTACGTCGTTCTGGTTCTGAGGTACAGAACTATCGTTTTGTTAAAACCTTAATTTCTGATGCATAAAATGTTTTTGTGTTATTGTCTCCTACACAGTAAAACTCAATGCCAACAATTGTTTGCCTTCAATATGCTGTTTTAGCGGACCAAATAGCTTCTATTTAGGATGGAAAGAGCAACACAAATAATTTTATGAAGCTGGAATTGGGGCTGGGAAAAAACGATGGGGTGCGTTTCCCAACGTTTCTGGAGATTAGGTGGAAAAATAAAAATCGTTTTCAATCGTTCTGCTATTATGTGAAGTCTTTGATCAATTAAATAGTTCCCCACAAAATAGTTTTCAGGAATACATACAATCACCTTCTTGATATTCCCACTTTATTTATGTTGGTTGGAACGTGCCCTGAAGGATAGACATGGCTTGAATCAAAAGCGACTTTTCGGGAAATAAGCTTCAGCAGCTTAGCAAGCTCCAATCACAGAAAGTATTTGCCGCGATAACCCCTTTTCCCTTAAAGCTTGTATCGAGTGGGGGTGAACTTAAATTTTGTCTCTTTCTTCACATTTCCCCCTCGCCATTCTCTGTTTAAGCTTTTTTTCTTTTTAGTTTAAGTAATTCCACCAATCATCAAATTTGTTTATGTCCAAGAAGAGTAGCTTGGTGACTTGAAAGCTGTTACTGGTCTGAGCACACAACTTTTCATATTAATCAGGTTAATGGGGAGCAGCGAAGGGGAGATAAGGAAAAAACCCATAGACTTTGGTTTAAACATTGTTGAAAACTTAATACAGTAGTCTTTTACTCCAGAAAAGATTGTTTTGATCACCCCCCCCCCCCACCAAGAAAATTCTGGCTGCGTTAGTGTTTAGGTGTGTAAATCCGATCATGTTTACTTATTGTCCTCTCAAGAGTACCGAAATCTAATCGTTGGGAACGAATGCGCGCCCTTAGAAAGTCATGCTTGTTCTAGCGTTGGGTGCATAAACAGCGTCAGTCACTGGACTCACGTCGTTTCTGCGCTCAACGTTCAGGAGGGAGGCAACGTAACTTTGGAACTACTAGCCTGATTGGCACGATTTTTGCCGTCAAGCCACATTTTGCCTCCCAGAGCATGTTTCCATGAAAAACGAATTTTTGATTTTTTCTTGACTGAAGTGGTTTTTGCCGATTCATTTAAAATGATGGAATGAAACTGCTTTTCCTAAGTTTGAAAAGGAAAATTTATCAGAAAAATGTCTGAAAAATTCAAGAGACAGTCATCAGCTCATTTAAAAATCATTTTCTAAAACACATGATAAAGAACAGGATGAATTAGGAAAACAATATTCGACTATTTTATCAAAACAGTGCGCTGAAATTCGCATAAGTCGTAAGTTTCAATAGCGATACATTACAAATGAAATGAAGTAAAACTTCTCAGTATACAAAAGCAAATATAGGGTATACTATAAAAGCAATCATTTACTCGAGTATTTAATTTTTGCCAGCTTTGCGAGCCCGTGGAAATCAAGAAAATATAAGCCCTGTGAAATATTTCCAGCTGAGAATTTTTAATTTTCGATTCTGTTCCGATGAAATTCGCAATATTTTCAAAACTCTGAAAATCACCGGCATTTTCATTTTCTTAAAAATTACGTCTTACGAAAATAAGAGCCCTCGCGTTATGGTGATAGTACGATCATTTTCATCAAGGCCTAAAAGTACTTTTTAACATTTTTACCTTAGTTACATTTATTTTTGAGTAGTGAAACATACAAAATAGTAAATATTCGTCAGTACTTCCATTAAAAAAATTAACATTATAAGGATGAAGTGGAAAATGGAAGGGAGAGAAAAGATGAGTTATTATTTTGAATCTTAAAATTTCAAATGTTTTACTTTTTCAATAAAAATAAAAAATAAATAAATAAACGATGTATTTATAAAATTCAAGTTGATTTTTATACATCTTCCACGATGATATATTTTTATTTAAAATACAAATCGTGAAAATACATTTCACTAAATATTTGAAGCATATTTTCGACAGTCAATACGTGAAATGAGTTTTTAAAGGCATCGAAAAATAAAAAATTAAAAAATTAAATAAGTAAATGAACTCTGAAACTTAGTGTCATTTTGAGACTAACTTTGGGAATCTCAAAAACGTACTAACAATTTATAATTTTGGAACTAAACAGAACTCGAGCAATACTAGAGTAAATAACCAGATATTAAAGCACTATCGTCAGCCATAAAACCTCGTAGACGTTTAAACAATCTGCTAAGAGACTCTTTCAAAGCTCTAAACGAAAATAAAAAATATTTTTCACTTCAACACTTGCCACAATGGGTTCGCTTGTTCATCTATCTGCCTCCCATCTGCGTCGATAACAGATTTCGTTTGGCGCGAGATTAAGTTAGAAAGAAACAAAAAATAATAATAGAAACAGTAGCAATAAAGCCGTGCGTCACATCCGAACATAGTATCCGATTTAGAGGGCGGAAGAGAAGGGATTTGGTTACGGACACAGATGGAGAAAGTGTTGGCGACTCTCTACATCCGATCGGAAGGGTATTTCTAGTCTATTGGAACGCGATGGTTCCACTGTGGTTGGAAATTAAACGCCAACTACTGTGTAATAGGGTGGAGCGAAAAAAAAGAAAAGTTTCTATTTTCGAATCGTTATAGTGCGGAGAAGTTGCGATTGGTGATGACTTTCAAAACAAAAACAAAATTTTTGAAATCGGATAATTTCTTCCGATCCTTCAACGAGCCTGAAAGTTTGAAAAAAAAAAGGAAATTTTCATGTGTTCTTGAGTGGTTTTTTAAAATTTTGCTTCAATGTTTCATTTTAATGCTCTTGGACGGAAAACTTAAAATGGTGAAGGCATTCGAAATTGAAAAAAAATATTGAAATCGAATAATGATTTCTGATAGAGGAACAAGCCAGAAAAACCAAAAAAATGGAGAATTTCGGCTTTTTTTTTGGGGGGGGGGGATTTAAAATTTTATTAAAAATGTTCCCTTCATTTTTCTTCTCTTTTTCTCCGGTATCATAGCGTAAAGCCTTTTGAAAAGCACTATATTATTCTTAAACATTAATTTATTTCTTGAATTTTTAGGTATCTTCTAAAGAGCATTAAAATGAAACATTAAAGCAAAATTTTTGAAAAAGCCACTAAGAACACATGAAAATTTCCTTTTTCTCAAAATTTCAGTCTCGTTGTGGGATTGGAAGATATTATCCGATTTCAAAATTTTTGTTTTTGTTCTGTAAGTCATCACCAATCTCAACTTTACCGCACTATTACGATTCGAAAATAAAAGCTTTGTTTTTTTCGCTCCACCCTACTGTACACTGTGCAATTTTATTCAAACGGGTTTGCTGAAAAAAAAACCCTATTAGGAGTTTTTATGAATAGGAGAAATATTTCTCAATAAAGCAAAGCTTCGGCTGTGCAAAACTTTTTTGTCTGAAAGACATAAAATGTCCCGAGAGCACTACACAGCAAAAAATAAACAGTTGTTTTTGCAGTATAATACTGGCAACCGAGGTTCGAATTTAAAACTGTAAAATGCACAGTAATAAACTGTAAAATTACTCATTTTACAGTAAATAAAGTGTAAAATTGCTGTACAGTAATAAACGGTGCATTTTACAGTTTTATACTGAAACCTAGGCTGCCAGTTTATACTGAAAAACGACAGTTAATTTTTTGCAGTGTATTTTTTATCCTCCTATAGGGTAATGAACGAAATTTTGTTGGTCCAGAACTCACAAAATTTTCTTTTCCAAAAAGCTTTGTTCATTATCTTTTAAAAGAACTCCTTTTTAAAGAAATACATGACGGCAAAATGGCTGCTTATCCATGGAATGGCCCTTTAACATACTGCTCAATTTTAAACATAAAGGTTGTGGGTACCCTATACTGCCCTAGGCAGGTAAACAGCAGTATCTGGAAATTTTGCATTTATCTCTCTTTCATTTTTTATTCTTATCGGCAATTCTTGCGAGAAGTATGTTGAAATGTAAGGACCGATTTAGAGGGCGGAAGAGAAGGTATTTAGTTAGCGACTCTCTATATCAGATCGGAAGACCATTTCCAGTACATTGGAATGAGATTGTCCCAATGTGGTTGAAAATTGAACGTGAACTGGCTGGGCGATTTCATTCAAATGGGATCGCTATACTGCCGTGCTAAGCACGAAAGTCGTATCTGCATTTTTTAACAAGATTGAGTTACCATCACCAGGTGGCTCTTTGTGACGTATTTTACCTAAATACAAAATCATATGGTCATTTGAAAACGGGAAATATTTAAAAAAAACTTGAAAAAGTATCATCTGAATCAAATACATGGTGGCGCAAAACATTAAAAGGGCCATGCTCCACATCGACGAAAAGCAGAAAAATTAGGCAGAAGCGTAAAATGGATTCAATGGTGTTCCTATGGAAAGTACCCGGATTTTCGTTTTCTGCCTTCAGTTTCGGTCGCGTTTTACCCTGATGTGGAGCAGGGCCCTAATATCTCAGTTTGAACTCGACTGTAGATACCACTTTTGCGCTTAGCTCGGCAGCGTACAGAAATGCTCAAATAGGATTTTTTAAAATGGAATAAAGATTTATCAATACACTAAAACTTCGGCTATGCGAAACTGTTATCTGAACATAAATTATTTTAAGTATATTCTTTCTTTTACCCTCTTTTTTAGTTGGGGCCATTCCACAAAAAATCAGCCATCTTCTCCTGCACGTGACGCTTATAATTTCATTAAAAAGTTGCGATTTCAAAGGGTAATGGACGGAATTTTGTTGGTAAAGAAATCACAAACCGGTGTGGAATTTCAAAGGCAAAAAACTTTGTTCATTCCCTTTTAAAATTACTACTTTTTAATGAAATATATAAGCGTCATGTGCAGGAGAAGATGCGGTTTTTTTGTGGAATGGCTAATCAAATCACGGCTCAATTTAGAACAAAAAGTATATAGATGCCCTATACTGTCCTGGGCAAGTAAACAGCAGTATCTGGAAATTTTTCATCTCTCTCAGTCTCTCTCTCTCTCTCTCTTTTGTTCTCTTTTTGTCATCTAGTTTCCGTAATTTTTCGGTACAATATTTGCTTGTTTGTTGTCCTCTGAAAATAAAGCACGAAAAGAATATCAAATTCCAACATTTTACTAGAGTTTGTGACGAATCGAAAAAGCATTTCTTCAAAGATCTCAAAAAAAATGTTATACTTGCTGCGATTTATTGTCCCACGGCAGGGATATTTTCATGGTTCAGTAGAATTCGTGACAAAAGGGATAGTTTCATGGTCAGCATATTTTCATGCATTAACAGGCAGAGAGAGAGCCGTTTAATAAATGAAAACTTATTTAAAACTGAAAAAAAATTAAGAATTGAGCTCTCGTGAGCTCCAATGCCAATTAAACATGCACCTCTCTGTTACTTAAAGTTCTCTTTCTCTCTCTATTTTAGTGACATTATTATGCACTCCTAAAAAGCATGTCAACATTTGAATTTCAGTAACTATGCATATTGTAAGTTCAATAATTAATTCATTTTCCAATATTTCTATAGATTAACTTTTATGAAGTATTTTTGTAATTAAAAAAGAAAGTTGTAGTATTTTCGACTGTTAGAAAATTTTAGTTTCCGAATTCCAACTGTTTTAATTACTTTGAATAATAGAATATTCATATTTTTAGACAAATTGCTAAAATGACATTTAGTATTATTGTTTTTCAAACTTATTTAAAAATTTTAAAAATCAAGTTTTGATTAACATACGCAAGAAAGGATTAAAAGATTATAATTGTAAACCACACGAATTTTCATAAAACTGTATACACCTGTTTCGCGGTTACAATAAACCCTTTTTCTAGCGCAAAAAGTGCTCTTTGTTACTCCGA
Organism: Uloborus plumipes; assembly: GCA_038373865.1. NCBI lineage: Eukaryota > Metazoa > Arthropoda > Arachnida > Araneae > Uloboridae > Uloborus > Uloborus plumipes. Next base: position 12,754 of record JAXGGA010019496.1, read on the forward strand.
ATCACGTGTTTGCAATTCGCTGCAAATTTATGCGATTTAACAATGTAATATTTTCTTTCACTTTCTGAAAAAAAAAAGCATTAGTTTATTTCTTTAGATATTTGCTTTTTTAAATCTCTCTCTCGCATTTGATTATGTTGCAGTTTCGCATTTTACTGTCTAGAGCACACGTTTCAGAACATCCGAAAAGTACAAACGGGATTTTTAGCTCCCTCGTAGCCATCGAGAGAGCAAGAAGGCATCACCACCTACTTACCCTAAGGCTATAGGGAGCAGACGCATCAGCCATTTCGGATCAAAATAGTCGTCAGCTCCTGATCTACTGCTATAGAGCTCGCTTATAAATTAAGCTACTTCTCGCTTATAAGTTACTCTGTGGCATTAGGATTGTAAACAGGGGTGCCCACAGTGGGGGATTATGGCGCAAGTTGCGCCATCAAAATTTTTGGAGGAACTAATTTATTTATTTATTTAAATTATTTATTAATTCATTTTTTTAATTAGTTACTGATTTTTTTAAATAAAAAGTATTCATTAATTTAATTTTTTATTTAAATTATTATTTTTTTTATTACTTTATTATTATTAATAATTTATTTATTTATTTTTTCTCTGTGTGTGTGCTTGAAATGTATGGAAGAGCAAAAAAGTGATTCTATTCTGCGCATAATTAGTACATCTAAAAATTAATAATAAATAAAAAAAATAATCAAAATATAAAAAAATAAATAAATTTAAAAAAACAAATTTAAAAAATAAATATTTTTTTAAAAAAATAAATAAATAATATTAAAAAATAAATAAATATTTAAAAAATAAATAAATAATATTTAAAAAATAAATAAAATAAAAAAGAGGGGTAAAAATAAAAAATGAAAAGCAAAAGAGGATTGTGAAAAATTTTGGGGGGGAATTTGCGCCATTGAGCTTGGGGGGGGGGGATGGGCACCCCTGAGAGTGACTTTGTAGCAGTGTTACTGTATTAATAGCTCACAGATAGAATCTTGTCTCTCCAACATTCAAAGTTAAGAAGAAATCGGGGAAAAAAACTATAATTTATTGACGAGGTGCAGGATATCTGGAGTTAAAGCTCGGCAGAGCGAAAGAGGAAATCTTCGAAAAATAAATTCTCAGCATCATTTTTATTTAAATTAAATACTTTACTACTTTCCTGAAGAATTATATTTCTTACCTCACTGATGTTTTTTTTTAGTTCACTTAATAGATTAATTTGTAAAGCTGCAAAGTTTGCCGAATTCGTCCCATTTTAAGAAATTCAAAAATGTAGTATAAGAACTAGAAAGGTAAAAATACTAAAGGGTAATTAAAGTTTCATAATTAATTTGCAAGCGAATCAAACTTAAACGAATCACGCAGTACCTGTCTTATCTCGTCACTTGAAATGTTTTCGATTTTATGATCTGCTTGCTTTGTTTATTTAATCAATATTTTAAAATATGTTTATCCTTTTACTTATTTTGTTGTTTTTGAAGCTGTTTTAACAATAAACTTAAAAGCATTCTTCGAAAAAAAAAAAACTGAAATTGAAGCGAAAACACGTTAGAGCCGCTATCTTTCACTCTCTCTTTTGGTTAAAATGTCAGGTAGTTCGGCCTATAGGGGTTCTAACTTGGCCTAAAGCAGTGATATCCAACCTACTGACCCCAAGCCATATGGGGCAAACGAGCTGATCCACCCTGCTCGTGGTTATGTTCGATGGTTATTCAATATTACGAATAGAAAACTTTGTTATAAAACCTTCCAAAATAGCCAGACATCTTCATTTGGTGTTATGAAAGACTTACAAAGCCAAATAGTCGAAAATTGGTTCTAAGAACCGCTGATGAAAATTTTGAGATATTAAACTAAGCACGTCGTAGTGATGGCGATTTAATCTAGTTCTCAACAGTATCAATTAAAAATACTGACCAGCAAGCCAGAAGCAATTACAGCTCCAACCATAATTACCTCTAATTGGGATATAAAAACTAATTAGCCATCGTTCTTCGTAGTGAGCTGGAATCTCGAGTTTGAGGCTAATCGCCCCCCCCCCTTTTTCTGAGTGGCCTACCACTCTGCCTCAGGGACAGAAAATGAAACTATGTTGGTATCCCTACTCTTCCTCTTTCTCGTAAGGTCTTCTTTATCTTGCTCTCATCTATACTACGGTTTTGTCTAAACAACTTTCTCTACTTATTATGACAGGTAATAACTGAGAAATAGAAAATAAATTTCGTTTATTTTTCAAAAATTCAACGCTTGAGAATTGACATTCGTTTAAAAATTTTATGCAACCTTGGGAGCCCCTTGGAACTGAACAAAACTACATAAAGTAATTTTCATCTGCCTTTATGGATCCACTTTGGGGCCCCAGTGTCTTCGGAGTCCCTCGGAGTTAAAACATTTGCGACGTCTATAAGTGTTTTATGTTTTTTTTTTTTAAATTATGTGTTCCTCTCTTTGCGTTAACATTTGGCATTTAACCTGAACAGAGCTGAGCGTACCGTCGAATATAAAATAAAATAATAAGGATAAGGTGAAGGGAGAATACTGTCAGTTGAAAATTGTAATAAATTCATGCATTTTTATTTAACAAGAAATCGGAAAATTAAAAAAAATGGCGAAAAGTCTTTCATAAAGTTAAAAAATTAGGACTGACGGTTTCTTTTTTTATTATTTTTCTTTTTTTTTTAAATTGGAATTATTTTTCTCTTTTTGATACTAATACTTTGTAAGAAAAGCAGTCGAAAACTTTGTACAATTAATGAAGTTAAAAATTGCAAGACAACGTGTCTAAAGGTACAAATAAAAGGTTTAAAAAGAGTTAGAAAACTCCAGCAAAGTTTTCTAACTCTTTTTAAACCTTTTATTTGTACCTTTGACACGTTGTCTTGCAATTTTTAACTAATACTATTGTTTGAAAATAGATAAATTTTTCACAACTGAATAAGGGAAAAAACTAAATATACGTCACAAAGGAATGTTTTTACAATAGTTTCGATGCTAAAAAATAGCATAAAAAATAATGAAGGTGAAAAACTATAAGGAAAAAAAGCACGAAATTGAAATAAAATGATAATTATTCACTGGAAAATAGGCTTATGTAGTTCACCAAGCACCTCATTATTATTATTCAGATGCCTGACTAGGTCAATTGTTTTATCACAAATGTTTATTAACCCATTGATGCCTGACATTTTTTTTCCAAAGATATTTTGTATACTGGTTACAAACAGTGTTTAATGGACAGGAAAAATAAAAATAAAACTATAACGTAAAAAATATTTTTTTTATTAAGGAAAGAAAAATCATCCCTTAAAAGTTACGATAGACCCTAGAGAGTACACACTTTTTTCACTAATTTTTTTTTCTGCCTACGATATCGTATTTAAAAAGACATTTTATAAGAAGAAATAAAATCAGCAATTAACATAAACTGGGAATCTGGGAATAACTTTGAAAACTTAGCTTTTTTTCTGGAGATTGTGAATGATGTCATCTATATATATAAAGATGACGGTGTTCGTTTGTTTGTACGTTTGTAACCGCTGGCCAGAAGCCCTCACAGCACCTACGGACCTGAAACTTGGCTCAAAAATTCGAACGTACCCCGCCCTCGTGCACCTCGAAGCCCAAATTTTTAATTTCGAATTAGTTATTTTTAAATTAATTAATTAGTCTCATTTTTGGTGTATCCGCCATAATTGAGGGGGGAAAACCTCCCCCCACCCCAAAACATTATATATCGTTGGAAAGGGTTTTTTTTTCTGAAAAAGAAAAGTTTTATCACGTTTCTGTCCGTTAATTAGGACAGGAGACATTAATTAATCAAATTTAGTCAATTTTCAAGGCTTAACTATGTACGCAGTACTGAAACACTAGGTTCATTTTCCTGATCAGCTGCTCTTTTGTCCCTGAAGTTACTTTGTGGTTAAAATTGTGCGTATAGATTTAAGCCTTGAAAATTTATTCAATTTGAATGTTTAATATCTCTTATTTCTTTCTTAATTTTCTGTCTTTTTGATTTATTTGGCGAATTGATTTAAACTTTAACATGACTTTAAGTGGAGTTTAAAAGATGAAGCGCATTTGAACTAAAGGATATAATAATTTTAGTTCAGAGGGGTGGGAGGGAATTTAAATTTATTCAGTTGAATTCCTCAAAATTTGGTGTTGCCAAAAATGTCAGAATGGAACTATTATTGTTAAAAAATTAGCGATGGCTATCAGCTACTCTTCGTATTTGGCGTGGTAAAGTTTGGCAACAATAGGGATATTTACCAAACCTCCCAGCCAGTGAAACACTTCTTTCTCCAAATTAAAGAAAAAGAAAACGCTCTGTGAAGGAACAGTAGTTGTTTGCAGTCTAAAAAGTATTTTATTGCATGTTTAAAACATGTATATAATGCCGCCAAACCTAAATTTTTAATAGTTCCATTCTGACATTTTCGGTAACACCGCTATGAAGTTACTCTTCGTATTTGGCGTCGTAAAGTTTGGCAACAATCTGGAAATTTACCAAACCTCCCAGCCAGGGAAATCTTGCTTATTTGAGGGTTACTGTTATAGATTGTAATCACTTCAAAGAGATGGTGCGAATAACATTATATTTCTTGCCTTTTAATGTTCAAATTAAAATCATGGAAGAATGGTTGAGGCTGAGCTACCTGACACAATCGGTTCCCTATGTTAATAAATTTAAATTTGGCGACCAATTTTACATTGAAATTACGGTTAAATCGGTGGATTATGTTAAACTTCAAGGGCAAAATTGCTGTGTTCGTTGAGAGTTTTCGAAAATCTTGCCACTACAGTTATCTCAAAAGTTCCATTGAAACGTTTATTTGGCGAATTGATTTAAACTCTAATATGACTTTTAGTGGAATTCAAAAGGTTGGGGAGCACATTTGAATCAAATATAATAATTTTACTTTAGAGGGTTAAAGTGAATTAAACTTTATTTAGTTAACTTCCTTTACATTTGTTGCACGGGCATCGCCGTGCGGGTACTGCTAGTTTTTAATAAAGATCATATTAAAACTGCTACAGAACACACTTTACAATGGTGATGTGCTGCAATATGTTAATAACAAATTGAAACAGTACCAAGGTACTCATTGAACACTATTATTTGGTAGAAATGTTCGTTTCGGGGAAATTCAGACCCTTTTTTGGACCGTTCCTAAAAAGGGACACTAGGCATTAATGGGTTAATGTGAAGATTTTTGTCGTAATACAAAGTAAAATTGATCAATAAATTGTGTGTAATTGATCAATAAAGCCATTGTGGAAAGTTTCTACATATTTTGTGATTTTTACCGTTTTATTCGAAAACATCTTTTCAGCTTTCTAAAACTCTTAGCAAAATTGATTTTCACGAAATTTACAGAACTATAAATAAACTATCTTTCTTCAAACTAAAGTACCCAATACAGCCACTCGATCAGTGAAGCATCTATTACATTATTGTGAATGTAAAATCGGATACGTGGGACAGACAAGACGATCATTAAAATTTGGATTAAAGGAACATGAAAACTATGTTGAAAAACAGGAACTCAACAAATCTTCTATTGCCAAACGTTGTTGGGACACGGGGCATAATTTCGTTTTTTCGGAAGCTAAAATCATTTGCAGACCTATTACTGTAGGTGAGTTAGATATTTTAGAGGCCTTTTATGTTCACAAAAATTTAAATAATCTCTGTAATAAATCTTTTGCTATTCAGAATATCTCTCAAATTTTAATCGATTGGCTCAAATTTACATATTTTGATGCGTCAAATATTACCTCAGCACATGCTCAGATCAAAAAAGTCCATATTCTTTCCCTTTTCGTATTTAAATTCTCCCATAACCTTGTTTCATTCCATTTGCTTGCTGGGCACTGAAGAAGGAGGCTGTTGCCTCCGAAACATGTTTTCCACTTGAAAACTTTTAATCTTTTAATTTTATTTATGCTTTTAAACGTTGTTTCTTATTTAACCAGTCAATAATATCATTTGTGACATCACACATTATCATTTATGAATTATCAAATTACATCTCCTGAAAGGATCATTAGGGGAAACTAGAGAATGTGCCACATCGCAATGCAGTTGAATGAAGAACATGCAACTCAATAGGGGGGCATAGGTATATGTTTCAAATTACCTACATAGCTTTGATTATCTGTCTGTTAGTTCTTTCACAATATAGTAAAACCTGTAAATTTGAACACTGTTGTAAGATGACCTCCTGTTTAAGCTGAACACCTTTGTCAGAGACGGAATTAGTCCTATAAAAAAAATGAAGGAAAACCCTTGTAAATTGACCGCTTCTCAACCTTGACCACTAATGCACACCAACTTTGCTTTGGAGTATTATAAAAATCCCTTTTGCAAGTTAACTAATTGGCTGACGTAATAGATTACACTAACACTTTATCAGTTATGCCTCAAATAAGCAACCAGACATTTCAGAAAAACTTAAGGTTTATATTTCCATTGTATACAAAAAACTTCAATAAGGACGTTCGAATTAAAGCTATCATGGTAGCAAATTAATGTTAGAAAAATAAAATGAAGAATTGGTTACGCTTTTTTAGTAATTGTTAATATCATGTTAGTAGCTTTTTATAAGCAATAAAATTTAAAAAAAAAAACGATTTACAGAAATTTTGAATTTGCGCAATAATTTATACGTCATTCTGGTTCATGATCTGTCCCAATTTTTTTGTTTACATCTAATTGAATCGTTTATTTCGAAAAGGTAACATCTCTATTTTGATCTTCTCTGTCTCTTTAGAAAATTAAACAGCGCACGGTTACATTTTTGAATGTCATAATCAATGAAAAAATGCCTTTAGTTAAGTACACAATTACTGCAATAATTTACCAAATAACCATTGATTATGACATTCAAAAATATAACCGTGCGCTGTTTAATTTTCTAAAGAGACAGAGGAGATCAAAATAGAGATGTTACCTTTTCGAAATAAACGATTCAATTTATCTTTAGAATGAACGAAGTACAGTGCTTATAGGATTTGCACAAGTTACTTCAAATTTTAATTTTTGCCACTGACGCCCCTTTGCTTTGAGGAACCTCAATCATATCTTTTTAATTCTCCCTTTTTTCCTATCAAGGAACATATTGGGTTTTAAGAAACAAGTACAATATTGTGCTTGGAATACGACTGCAATTTTTCAAATCAAAAATACACTCACTTATTTACGATAAATTAAAAAATATTATTGCCAC
>JAXGGA010019497.1:0-19993 GCA_038373865.1 Uloborus plumipes
TTGGCAAGTGGCGCGTGCTTTTAAGGCAACAAACAGGTACTTCGCTGCAGCGCCACCTGCCAAACCATCAATTTAAAACAAATATGCAAATTATAAAATGAATAATAAAATAATAGTTCAAAAGTTACTCAACTCGAGCAGTTTCTCAACAGGTACACTTTTTAAAAAATATTTTTGTCTCAACCTCAATCGATTTCAAAATTTTGAAAGCGAACTGAAATCTTTTGGGCACATTTGTGCAGAAAAGACTTCTTGATCATGAATAATTTTTGCTTTTGGTTTCTTTTAAGATTTGATAACGATGCTTTAACAATATTTCTTTCAGGTAACATAGCAGGAAGTAGGAGCAAATACGTCAATAGTCAGGCGATCGTGGGGTACAGCGTTATCCTTAAGAGAAAAAAGACGAGGTATGAACATTTGCCCCAATTTTTCTATGAAAATGTAAGTTGTACTGGCGGTTGCTTCCTTTTGTTGAAATTGCATGTGTTCCAAGTTGGTCCGTTAACTCCAAACCCGCAGTGGGGGCCCGAAAATGTTTCCCAGTATCATTCGACAAGCATACAACTGTTAGTGTTTGGCCATTTTCCTCTTAAACAGGCCCAATAATCTCGAAATTGGGTATGCTACATCAAACTGACTTTTTATGAGTGAGGAAGTGTTTTATAGAGTTGGTTTGAGTCGGTGGAAAACACAGCGCATAGAAACCCCAATCGCATTATGCTGATTACGTAAAATTTAAAAGAGTAGCTCCCTCAATGAAACCACTACTTAGCGCTGAACCACAATGAGTAATGATTGTTTCAAACTCGGTGGAAACTTTTGCATCAATCTGTATCGCGTGGTTTACAAATTATACAAGTCTTGATAAACTAGCTGGTTGAAAACAAAATAGCTGCTTACCGTGAACAGTTGAGAGAAGAGATATCGTTTAGTTTAACCACATACCAGTTGTATATATCGTCGGCACCATGCTAAACTAACGAATGTGAAAAATCACGTTTTTCAAGTTCGTTTTTCAAGCTCAAATTTTACAAATAATTAAAATTAAAATGATACCTTCGAGCGATAGTTTTCCACTTAAAGATAGCTATAAAAGTTTAAAAATTTAAAATAACCAAACACGTCAGGTGGGAATAAGTTATATGCAGTGTTTTGGCTCTCCTGAAAAGTGCCTATTTTCACATTCGTTAGTTTAGCATGGTGCCGACGATATGCACTTTGATAGTAGAAAATTCATGTCCACTTACCCTAGCAGCATAATCTCATCGGTCGATGATCGGCCATTCATCGAAACCCGATGAATTCTCATTGGCCAATGATCGGATTCGATGAGTTCTCACCGGGAATTGCTCCAATATGTCTCATCGGCCAAACAGAATCCGAGCAGCAAAATCCGATGATCTTTGCTCGAAATACGATGAGATTTGGAGCAATTTACGAGCAACGCAGTCCCGTGCTGATGAATGTAGGATCAATTTTGGATGCTCGGCTTATTTTCATCGGGAAAGTTGATCGGAAGGTATCGCTTTACGATGAAAAAACCGTGCTCGATACTGATCGGAACGATGTCATCGTGCGTTACGGGATCAGTTTAGGAGGAGTTCGATGTTCAGCCGAGCAAAATCCGATGAGTTGATGCTACTTGGGAAGTTGCTAAAAAATTGAGTTCACACTGAGCAAATTAGGGTGCGAATTTTGTCGTTGAGCCTTAGACTCTTGAGCGGACTTCGTGCCATTCCGCGAAAACGTCTCCAATTTAACCCTAACGTGAATCCCATATATATCATTACAAATTAGTAGTTTGAGGAGGTAATGAATACAGTGTTTTGCCTAAGACGCTGCACACCAGTTTGTGATTTCTTAGCCAATAAAATTCTTTAATTATATTTTTTAATGATATACATGAGCGTCGTGTGCGGGACAAAATGATGGCTTTTTCAAGGATTAGCCTACTTCAAATTCATGCTGCTGCTGTTGTCAGGTCATAGTTAATAAAAAGCATATTGATATAGAGTGCCATGGCTCGAGATGTTGAATTTTTATATTACTATGTAAGTCAACTCAAGAACGATTTACTGCAAAAAGAGAAGAAATAACACCAAAAGCTCCGGTGTTAATCGTATCCATTACCTCCTTGATTTGAAGCAAATTGTACCACAAAGCCACGGTGGGCAGTGTTCATTCTGCTTGCACAATAAATTGTTGCAGAGGGTTGAAAATGCAATACATTGTGCAAATGGTTGCCCCTACCAGTGGAGTTCGATATCCACTTTAACAGTGTAGCTAACTACTTCAAACGATCTTTTCGAATCGCCATCTGTAACTTCCCAGCGACATAGGTGCTCGAGACTAACATTGCTAAACCTTGAAGCACTACAAATAATGATGCGTAATGGTATTGTACGTTATTGCTGTTGAACCGAAGTATAGAAAATAGTGCATGAGTGAACTTTTCTTTGTTGTCAGAGAATTGGCATCGTATTTCTTGCAAATTACTACAAAATATTTTAGTATGACAACTCTTTATATTTTGAATTTTTCAATGCTTGTGTAAACATAAACAATTCATACGAAGTATAATATTAACTCGGGAAGACGCGAGGGGTCATTTTATGACCCCAAAGCAATTTTCTAACTCCAATTCCAAGAAAACTATGCACCAGTTCACTCCTTTCTTCTCAGTAGCTGAGTTTCTACCCCCCATTCACCTTTTGTTACTAACTCGGGGGTATTTCTGGCATTTGCATTCAGCCAAGACACATTTGGTTAGTTACTGGGGTCATCCTATAACCCCGCGCGTCCTTCCGTTTTCTTGACAGATCAACTATTTCGCCTGACTGACACGGTCACTTCGTCACTTTTTTTTCAATTAAAAGAATTTTGTACTTTGAAACAACCATACAGAAAGTATTCTTTATTGTGATTAGTAAATACATTTCTTAAATTCGTTTTGTAGGGAAAAATGATACCGAAATTAAACAAATAAAATGAAAGGGACACTTATTCAATCAAATTATCATCTCCCTTTCATTCAACCAGTGTAAAAAGTACTTAAATTATGATAACTACGATCAAAGTAATATTTTGTTTATCTTCATACATGCAGTGTAAAAATACAGGAGGAGACAAAATGAAATCAAGTAAATAAATTATTTTCGATTAAAGGTTGACACATTTTAAATATAAATCTGTCAGTTTTCTTTAAAAACATTAATTCTGGAATGATAGCTGTTATAAATATTGTAAATTATTTAAAATGTAATAACCCGCAATATTTATATGAACTTTGTGTAAAAAATATACGTTCCATACCTTTAAACAGAATTTCGGAAGAAAGTTAGTTTGCGTAGCAAAATTTTGTCTAAATTTGATAGGTTTCAATGTCTGTAATTGTACTACAATATAGTTTTAAGAAAGAAATATTAAAATATAAAAGTTTTCAACTGCGTAGGAAGATATTTTGGGTTGATTGAAAGGTTTGGGGTCATTTTATGACCCCTCGCGTCCCAACGTTTGCCTCGGAGACGCGCATTCTCCCGGGTTAATAATATCAAAAAAGTATACTTATAATGGCTTTTAAGCTTGCATTATTCCTTGAACTGCATTTATATTAAATATACTGTAACTTCGTATTCTATAACATTTTCTTACTGCCTTTCTGAAGTTTAAATTTCAGTTAAATGCTATTTTAAAAGTAGACAACGAAAGTTATCTGTGAGATGTTGCAAAGCAAGTCTTTAACAATTTTGTGATATAAAATAGATTTCGTCCTTACCCGCAAATGTACTTCATAAAATATAAAATTTCTGAGTTATAATCAATATTTCAAAATCATATGAAATGATAAGTAATAGAAATAAAAAAATATGAGCACAACGATTTTCCTTCTGAATTCAAACATAAATGGAGCAATATATATATATATATATATATATATATATATATATATATATATATATATATATATATATATATATATATATATATATATATATATATATATATATATATATATATATATATTTATCTGCTCAACAAAAGCGGCGTATAAATAAGCATAAGGATGTAAGCACTAAAGAAAAATATGCTATTCATGATTTATAATATCTTAATTGCATTTGTTTATTTATAATTATAGTTCATAAGCCAACATTTTCGTTATGTTACTATTACATATTATACAACAAGCGTTTATTTAATCTGTATTAGTCATGTATGTACTACATGTATGTACTTTAAGCTAAGTATTAAAGTGCTTTAAAAACGAAAGAAAGCTTTAAGCAGCTTTATTGAAAGCAAAACGAAGCCATTTTTAAATGCATTTTAAACGACCTCTGAGCGCTTGGTTGAATTTAATAAGCGCGAAAAATGCATTAGAAGTAATGTCGAATTTTAAAGACTCTATACAATCAGCAGCACATATTCGAATCATTATTTACAGCATCCCATTTCCTGCATTGCTGCCGATTAAGAACGATATATAGTTGCAGATAAAAGGAGAGTAAAATGTTCATCGATTTATCGGACTGCGTAAGTAAAAGATAATGTGCTCTGCACAATAACAAAGTTTTAATGAGATGCAGCTGGTCTCATTAGTGACAAGTTAATGAGGTAAGAGTTCCTCTTCAAAATGATTAATGTCATCAATGTAGTCGGAAAAAGCAAAAATTAACTTTCCGCGTTATGAAAAGAGTTGTTTTCCTAACGTGCTGTGGTATTATCGAAACACCTTTCAAGCACAGCGCTTCCATGAATAAACTGCTTCATTCATTATTTCACAGCTAGTTTAGGAAACCTTAACAACCGCATTGCTTTTCAGTTTTATCTTATGTGGGCTTAAACTTCCCTCGCCCCCCCCCCCCCCTTAGGAAAAAATAATAACAACTCTGTTCATGGAAAAGCTGAATGCGAAATATTTTCATAAGTGTCAATTGTACAAATTATTATTAAAAAAAGCTACAAAAGTATACAGTCTGGTTAAGAACTTTTCAAACGCCACCCTTTTTGCTTCTTAAGAAACACTCAGCTGTAATAACTCACTGTTTACCAACTCTAACAGCTTATATGAAGTAACCTGTACAACTTGGCTACGTACGTAAATTAAGCTTTAGAGGAACAACGCAGTAATGCGTAACTTGTAAAATTGAATTGCGAAAACAATTACAAAATCTAGTTTTTCAATTAAAAAAAAAAAAAATACACACACTCACACACACACAAAATTTTCATCAGTTTACTTTTGTATTATTGTTAGTTACTTGTTTTAAGCGATATTGTACACTTGAGGTCTACTTTGCAATGATTACAGCTAAAATAGTGAAATACAATTAGAATTGGCACTGTTAAACGTTATCAAATAAAAATATATGTTGATATGAAACTTTTAAAAATGAACTATCTTTCTAAAATATATTTAAACTCAACTAGTTTTATAAAGTTAAATTCGAAATCGAAAGAAAACGATGTAAAGTACTTACACAGCATGTATTTACAAGAAAGGTGAATTATTATTATTATTACTATTATTTTCTTTGGCCTATGTCTGGCATAAAACGGATGAAAAGAAGTTCAAACTAGTAAAAGGGAATTAGTATGTTAGGAAACGTATCCCAGCAAAGTTTCAAATAATATCAACAATTTTGTAACCGATACATATTTCAAGATTTCCTTTTCGTGAGAAAAAAATAGGCTTAAAAAAGTTAATTAACTTCAATAAATGGAAAAATACTATTTCCAGTTTTTTATCCATTGTTGGACATTGCCTTTGAGAAAATAAAAGTAATTGTATTTACTAATAACACGATGGAATTTGTCGAATGAAAAAATAAATGCGTGTTTGCATATTTGTTATTTCTAATTTATATTACAGCTTTTTTAAAAGGATACTCAACATTTGTAGATTTTTTTTCTTCATTTCTTTTTACTTACGACACAGTAAGAAAAACTCAAACAGTTAAGGAAAAAGCCATAACACAATGAAACAAAACATATTTCGTTTATCACACAAGTGCTTTAGAATAATTTCTTTGTTTACAGTTTTTTTTCTAAGGGAACAGCTGTAGGGCAATTCCACGGTGACTTACGTTACATTTTGACCAACCCTTTTGCATTTAGCACCTCAGTGAGAGCAAATATTGTTATACAAACCTTGTACGAAAGTTATCCATGAAAATGACAGTCAAAAGCATAATAAAAATACAAAAATATTTGCTGCATTTAAATTTTTCAAAATTTAGCAGCCAAAAATAAGGCAGTAACTTATGTTACACAAAAAGGGAATGCAATAACGTGACAGTTCGTTCTAAGGCAAATCTCTGCTCTTTCACAATTGTTTTTAGTTTGAATCATAATTTATCTTTTTTTTGGATAGTTTTAAGAAATTATTTTCACAAATTTAAAAATGTAGTTAAAAAATTGAAATTTATGGGAATTTTTAACTGAGTAACTTACGTTACAGTAACTTACGTTACAAAGTTCACTTATTAGCATATTTTTATTACAATAAATAAAGAATGAAAATTCCAGTCCAGTTTAGATCAAGATATTGTAAAATAACAATTATAAGTTAAATTCACAGAAATTTAATACCAAACTCAATGACCAATCAAACATATTACATAACATAAGACTTAAATCCATCATAGCCGCTGTTTTTAACAAGTTCAGGTAATTCAATTTTTCGTATTATGTTTTCTTTCTTGTAATAAATTTCATCTGCGTTTCTGGCCATTTCTAATTGGTTCCAACAGCAGCCATTACTTATATTTTAAACTCGTTTTCTTCAATAATCGTCACAATTCAAGGATACAATGTATTTTCGTACTTCACCACACACCATCATTCACCGGCTTTTATCTCTGTTTTTTCTTCTTGTTCCTTAAAATACTTAACTAAACGAAACCCCACAGTTTGTTAATTTCTAGTTCTTAAATAGTCATTGTCAATGTGCGGATCTTCAGAAAGTAATTTTGATAAATTTTGCTTTTCTAACATATTTCAATACCATCAAGAGGGACTTTTATTCACAAATCTGTAATATCCACATGACTTTTCTCATACCCCTTTAACAGCGCATATGTTCTGCAGAGTTCAGTGGCATTTAATGCAGACTAAAATATATTTCACCTGTAAGAGATAAAATATTTTTGTGTTTGTGTTTTCCAAAACATATTTGATAACTTTAAAACATAACAGAAGTCATTTTTGAATAATTTATAGTACATTACTCCTAAATATTTTGAATGCAGTGATATTGTTTAGAGAGAATTAATGTCTCAAAAGCCAAAAAGAAACATATAATTTATTATAGAAGTGTATTGTAAGCTTATTAGCAAACAAAGACATTTTAAGAAATATGATTAATTTAATATAATAAAGTAAATACATAACGATAAAAGAAGGTTCGAATAAATTACTCCTACTAACCACATAAGTTTATTCCACAATGTACTTTATTTCTAAACGCAAGCATTTAAATTTTATTTGGGTAACTTACGTTACGTGCATATGCCAGTAACTTACGTTACGCATTTTGACTGTGGCACAAAGAATAAAATTAACAGTATTTGAAAGAAAACTATCATTATTTATTTGATACACACTTATAAGATAGAAAATATAACATTACTAATATTGTATTGCTCTTTCTTTATTCACATAAAAAACATTAACATGTTTTTGGTAACTTACGCTACATAGCATAGTGCTTTTTTTAAATATACATAAATCACTTAATTTAGGTAACAACACTTACTTCAGCAATTCAGAATATTAATTTAAAGTGTAATAATCATTAATATTTCATTGCAACAGTTATCTAAAGAAAAAAAGTGAAACTTACCGACGTTGAAAGTTTGACCATTTGCTTCACCAAGAATAAAACATTCTAATGCCAACTTCAAAGTGCTGCCAAAACTAAAAAACTAGGTTCTAGACGGAAACTTATTTTGCATAAGACACTTTCAACCCTTTTAAATCGAAAAATATGCAAATTAATCACACTAGTTTAATTTAATTTTTTCAACGATTTTCCACACTTTCATGGAATTGCCCTGAAGTGAAATTCTTAATACGGGCTGCGCTGAGAAAAATTATTTATTAAAGGGTTCACTTGGTTTATACATAGCATCATCTTTAAGATTTTGATTTTCATTGAAGAAGCAAACTAAAAAAATAATTTTCACATTTTTTATTTTTTGGTTTACGCTTTCCCGTTCCTCCTTCCCCTTTTTGAAAAGATATTTTAACATTGTATTAGATAGTATCGTTTGTCCGTAATTATTTTTTTATTCTAAATTTCCAATTTTATCGCTTTTTATGAATAAGATTTCACTGTTTGCTATTGTAGAGAAATGCATCGCTTGCTTCTGGGGTAAGAGGGTGGGGCTAAGTTTGACATAAGGAAAGCATTTTTTAAAGCATGAGAGCCAACTTAGTTGTTGTGAGGTTATAAGCAGACTTATCCTAGAATGCCATTTCCTGTTTTACATTGTTTAGAAGAATTTTATTCACTAAGCTTAAAATATGTAAAATAAATTTTTATTTTTAGTTAAACGCGGAAACTGATGACCGATTTCGAATTATGAAAATGCTTCTTAATCTACCAATGTCCGATAACAATGCCGCAATCATGTAAAGTTATATTTTTATGGCAAACCAGTACATTGTGCTTTGCTTGATCTGGCAAACAAATGAACATATATTTCCATGAATTGCTGAAAGGTAACTAAATTGCTTGACAAATAGCAAAAGCTGTATAACTGTCTTCCTTGAGTGAAATTCAGTTTATATGCTTACCATATATGTGGTGTCCCATATACTGCAAAAAATTAACTGTTGCTTTTACAGTATAATACTGGCAGCCGAAGTTCCAATTTAAAACTGTAAAATACACAGAACTAAACCGTAAAATTAGCAATTTTACAGTTTCTTACTGTAAAGTTAGAAAGTTTATTTTATTGCTGTAAAATTCAGCTGAAATACACTCTAAAAACAATAGTGTGATACTGGCAGCAGAAGTTCCAGTTTGAAACTGTAAAATACACGGTAATAAACTGTACAAATTAGCATTTATGCAGTTTATTACTGTAAAATTAGCAATTTTACTATTTAGCACTGTAAAAGTAGACATTTTACAGATTATTACTGTAAAGTTAACAATTTTTACAGTTTATTACAATAAAATTAGCTGTATTATACTGTAAACACAGCATTCATTTTTTACAGTGTATAGGATTCAATTAACCCTGCTGCTGTGTTCGTCCCGAACATACGTATACTGTGTTCGGGTCCAAATGGACCCAACATATGTAATTTATTCCCTAACACCGCTTTTTTTTATATTTTTTCGAGTTTAATTGTTATATTTGATTTTATTAGAAACTTCCAAACATAAATCACTCAATTTTTGTATTTTATTTTACATATTTAATCCGAGAAAACACATAAATAAAATTTAAATATTATAGCAATTCCAGTTTTCGTACTAAAGAAAACTAACAAAATTATGTAAGCTGTCACTTTAAGAAATTTACTAGAAATTTTTAAGCTTAAAAAGAAGTGTTAAAAATGGAAATACGAACAGTACAACATTTGTATGAGATGTACAGATTTATGTACAGAATCATATGCGCGGGGGAAGCGGCGGAGAGAGGGGGTAAAAGGGAATTCCCCTCAGATAGGCATAATTGCAGAGTTTGCAGTTCTATGAAAGTTAACCTTGAAACATTTTCACTGGTACTGATTTCAATTCATAGAAAGGAAGAAATGGTATTCAGAAAGAAAAAAAAAGAAGAAAAAAAATGAATGAAAGAAAAACAGAAGATAACCATTAAAAAATATTTAAAAAACGTACAAAAACAATGAACAAATGTTTTATTTATTGTTTCATAAATTATGAATAAAATAAACAAGCATAAAATTATTTTGTTTCTCTGATACATGCTTTTTAATCATATGGGTCCAAAAGGACCCGAACACAGTATTAGTAAACTTTTTTTTGACAAGTAGGGTTATGCTTCAATCAAAACAAAAAAAATATGTGTGTAATATAACATGAAAATGAACACATTCATGAAGTTAAAACGTTATACCAACGTTACTCGAAAACTTATAAGCAAATTAAATCTGTTTTGGGTCGAAAAGGACCCGAACACAGTAGCAGGGTTAATCCCAACATTTGCTTGAGCATTTCTTCGGTGGAAATTATTTCCCCTATAGAATTAGCCATGTTTAAATAAATGGTCAAACAGCCTCTCTTACTGTAAGAGATTTTATGAATGTGCAATTGTTAGAAATGGCTTATTATTATCATTGTTTTTAAACTAAGCGACATATCACATAACTTTTTTGCTTGATACTCCCGGTAAAAATGCTTATTATCACTATGTTGGTGGAATAATAAAATGCGGTTGACGGACATTAATGATGGCAGGTCGTGCAAGTTTGAACTGTCGCAATAATATATATTTTTTTCTTTTTTTTTAAAACTTTATTATTATTATTATTTTGTTTCTTGAATTGGTTTGAATTTCTTTCTGTTTTGTGCATCCAAAAATAAACTGAGAGGCATTGAAGTTAGATTGTGGTATACTTTCAACTTTGACAAAAAATATTCCGCACCAGATTTTAAGTTATCATATGAGCCTGGTAAAAAAAGAAAATACTGATTGCCCTGTATTTTGTGAACCTTTGTTCATGCTTTGTATATATTTTGTCAGAACTGTGATTAGGAAAGTCATTTTTACCAATAAACATATACACAGATATAAACAGAAGTAGTTTAATATAAACTCTGGACATTTTTAATGGGCATATTACAGAGCAATTATAAAGGAAATCAATGTGTTTCAAGAGATGGTAAATACTTATGATATTCAGAAATAGTATGGAGATAACTTAATGCAATTGTGTAATGGTTTGAGAGACCGCGAGACACATTCCGGATGATTTCTGAAAAATAAATACATTTTTATTGATGCAATAAATATGAAATCATGATTAAATACATTAACACATAACCCTTGCTATTAAGAGCAGTATAAAATCATCAGGTATGAAAATGTGATATTTAACTAAAATAAAACATTTTACTCTATGTTGTAGGTTTGTCTCATTGTTCCAATAACTCTGTATGATCTACCACCTAAACAATGCAATCCTTTCTTGAAGTTTGCACTTTGGCATCCGTATTAAACTAGTTGCAATATGTCAGTTATTATGAGCTTTCTTCAGATTTTATTGCTTCTGTCAGTGCTAGATCTTTTATATCTTTCAAATTTTCCAAACATTTCTTGCAAAATACCATCATATCATCCATCTCAGGAATCTGACGTAGTTCAGCTGAAAGAAATTCAAGACACATTTAGTTATTTTGTCTGGAAATTAATTATTAATAGAGGAAAACATGTTTTTTTTTAAACCTAGAGGCTGTAAAATAATTGCCTAGTTAGTAATTTTAAATGCTGCTTGAGAAGCTTTGAATAACTGGAGTACACCACAAAAGGTTTTTCATTCGGGTATATTGATTTATACTTGTTAAAAACTTGAAATAACATAAATAGGCATAACCTCTTTTTTTTTCTTACAACTTGCTGAGAATGTACTTCATTTTTTTAAATTGTAGAATTTATAGGAATGTATTATTTGTGCTTAAAATTTTCTCTGGGTCAAAACAAATTGTTACAGAACAAATTCAGGGTATTAGTTGCGATATTTTTTAATTTCATTTCTAAACAATTATATTTCAGCTGCATAATATATTTTCAATTAGTGATACCTTTATAATGAATTACTTTATTAAAAATCCTACGTAAGGCCCCTATATATACGAGCCGGCGCATCAAGATTAAGTTTCACCACTTTGGATCCAGCGCATGTTTGTGTGTTTGAGTGGTTGTCTTTTCTGGCCAGCAATCGCGTTTTGGTAATTTTTCACTCTGAGCAATTATTAGCGGCACGTGGATTTGGCAAAGCTTAGCAATGTGCCAAAACTTTTTCTGGTAACCCTACTCCGCAACAATGAAAAATTGAAAGTGAAAGTTAATGAATTGGATCCAAAGTGGTGAAACTCAATCTTGATGCGCCGGCCTGTCTATATAGCGGCTCTAATCCTACGTATGATTACGTTCTGTATGATACAGTGTAAGTTTTAACCGGAATCTTTAGTTTGGTTTAAAGCACCAAACTTAGAAGAATTTTAATCGTTAAAGTTTAAATACTTGTGGCGGCCAAAAGATTTGAAGTGAAGATATTTTGATAAAGATTATCTGATGACGGCAGCGCGTGCTCATGGAGCGAGTGCAAACGTTCGAGAAATAAAATTGAAGATTTGTATAACAGACAAGGTTTTACAGTTGTAATCTACATTAATAAAAGATATATTTTACACTAAATTTGTGAACCCGGACGTGATCTATACAATGTCTGAGCAAGAGTTATTAAAAAAAATAGCTGATTTAGAGTTTACAGTAGCGAAGCAGGAATTGCTTTTAAATGAAGCACAGCAGACAATGCAGGAGCAGAAAAATACGACTGCCACTGCGACGATGGACTCTCAAATTTCGCCAAGTATTGTACAGCAGTCTGTTTTGAGAGTGACCGCCAAGCTTCCGCCCTTCTGGCCGGAAAAACCAGAGTTATGGTTCTCGCAGGCGGAATCGCAGTTTGCACTATCCGGCATCACTCAGGACATTACGAAATTTCACCATATTGTGGCCAACTTGGATGCAAGATATGCGGCTGAAGTTGAGGACATTATTAAGTCACCGCCAACAAGCGCCATGTATGAACATTTAAAGAAGGAGTTAGTCCTAAGGCTCTCGGCGTCCGCTGAGCAACGCATTCGGCAAATTCTCGATCAAGAAGAGCTTGGCGACCAAAAACCATCGCAGTTTCTCCGACATTTAAAATCTCTTGCCGCCGGTTCGGTGGAGTTGACGGAACCCTTGCTTCGCACGCTATGGTTACAGCGTATGCCTGGACACGTACAGGCTATTCTGCAGGCGCAGGCGTCACTTTCGGCTGAAGAAATGGCCAACGTGGCAGATCGCATTCTGGAAGTCCACGTTGCACCTCACGGAGGAGTTGTCAACGCCATTTCCCAGGCAACCGACTCAAATATAACCAGCCGCATAGAGGAGGAGATGCGTGAGCTTTCTAGGCAAATTGCAGCAATAAAGATGGGGTTCCGATCTACATCTGAAGGTCGATACTCCCGTAGTAAATCTCGCCACCGCCAAGCACGAGAACGTAATAATGTGAGCCCGCGCCGATTCAGCCCTCGAAAATCCAGCCCTCATTTTAATACCGAAACTTCTCCTTTTTGCTTCTATCATCTAAAATTTGGTTCAAGAGCACATCGATGCAAGTCCCCATGCACATGGTCGGAAAACGAGAACGGCGGCTATTAGCGGCGACGGATAGCTGCCTACCTGAGGGAAGTCGCTTACTTGTGACGGACCGTTCATCAAAGATAAGATTCCTTATTGACACCGGATCCGATCTATGCGTGTACCCACGATCAAAAGTTATGAAACGGCTACCTATATCTAATTTTGAACTCAACGCGGCCAACAATTCAACAATAAGAACTTACGGATCAATCAATTTGTCGCTGGACATTGGTCTTCGGAAAATGTTCTCATGGCGCTTCATTGTGGCAGACGTTTCTGTTCCAATTATTGGGTCTGACTTTTTATCCCATTTCAACCTGTTACCTGACTGCCGCAATAAGAGATTAGTGGATGGAGCCACGGGGTTACATGTTCCAGCGCACACTGAACTGACAAAGCAACTTAGTATCAAACTTTTGAAGCACCGCCCCTCGCCATTTACAGAAATATTGGATGAATTCCCGGACCTCAAACGCCCGTCTGGAACACCTCGAGAAGTCCGTCACTCGACAAAGCATTTTATACGCACCACACCTGGTCCACCCGTCTCTTGTCGTCCACAGCGGTTGGCTCCTGATAGACTAAAAATTGCAAAAGACGAGTTCGAAACCATGATCAAAGAAGGAACTGCCCGGCGTTCCGAATCCCCATGGGCTTCGCCATTGCACCTAGCTCCTAAAAAATCTAATGGGTGGCGCCCTTGCGGGGATTACCGCGCCTTGAACTACCGTACAATACCTGACCGCTATCCTGTCAGGCATATTCATGATTTTTCGAATGGAATTAAAGGGTGCAAAGTTTTCTCTGTTATAGACTTAGTTAAAGCATTTACGCAGATTCCAATCAACCCAGAGGATATTCCTAAAACTGCCATCACAACACCATTTGGCCTCTTCGAGTTCCCGTTCATGGGTTTTGGATTAAAAAATGCAGGGCAGACATTTCAACGATTCATGGACGAAGTTCTCAAAGGTCTAGATTTCTGCTATCCCTATATCGACGACATTCTTGTCTATTCTAAGAATGCGGAAGAACACAAAACGCATCTGCGTCTGATATTTCAACGGCTGGTCGCACATGGCTTATTGATTAACTCTGCAAAAACCGTCTTGGGGCAACATACTGTCACTTTTCTGGGATATGAGGTTTCCGTCAACGGCACTCGGCCACTGCCTAAGCGCATCGCGGACTTGCAAAAGTATCCACTCCCCAAGTCAGCCCGAGATCTTCGCCGTTTTCTGGGAATGATAAATTTCTACAGGCGTTTTCTGCCAAACGCTGCCCGATTTCAGGCGCCACTTCATGAAGCAGTCGCCTCTCTACGCGGATCTCAACCAATTGCATGGAACCCTGATCTGGAAAGGGCATTCGAGGACACGAAAAAGATGCTGTCGGATGCGACACTTCTGTACCATCCCGCACAGGAAGCACCTCTGGGACTATTCACCGATGCATCTAACCATTGTGTCGGAGCAGCAATGATGCAATTCGTGGACGGAGGATGGCAACCTATTGGATTTTTCTCCAAAAAGCTTACCCCCATGCAAGCCGAATGGCCAGCATACTACCGCGAGCTGCTGGCTATCTTTAAGGCCGTGCAGCATTTTCGTCATATTTTGGAAGCTCATCATTGCACGATATATACTGACCACAAACCCATCACGTTCGCCTTTCAGCAGCGACGAGATAAACTTCCACCGGTTCAGTTAAACTAAGGCCCCTATATATACGAGCCGGCGCATCAAGATTAAGTTTCACCACTTTGGATCCAACGCGTGTTTGTGTGTTTGAGTGGTTGTCTTTTCTGGCCAGTAATCGCGTTTTGGTAAATTTTCACTGTGAGCAATTATTAGCGGTACGCGGATTTGGCAAAGCTTAGCAATGTGCCAAAACTTTTTTCTGGTAACCCTACTCCGCAACAATGAAAAATTGAAAGTAAAAGTTAAGGAATTGGATCCAAAGTGGTGAAACTTAATCTTGATGCGCCGGCCTGTCTATATAGCGGCTCTAAGTTAAACCAGTTGTCTTTCATCGGGCAATTCACTACCGACATACAGCATATCAGCGGAGCCGATAATGTGGTTGCGGACACCTTCTCTCGGATCGCAGCTGTTAATATTTCGCCGGTCAACATCGACGTTTTGGCCAACGCTCAAGCGAACGACCCTGAACTACAGGAGCTACTGTCATCAAAGAGCTCCTCCTTACACCTGGAATCTGTACAATTTCATAATAGTAACACGAGGCTGATTTGCGACACGTCGCTGCCAAAGCCAAGGCCCTTCGTTCCGACACGACTTCGAAAACAGGTATTCAACTCCCTACACGGCCTCAGTCATCCAGGAACCCGGGCATCAGCACGACTAGTATCTTCCCGGTTCGTGTGGCCACGCATTCAGGGTGACTGCCGAGTTTGGGCCCGAGCTTGTCAGCAATGTCAACAGGCAAAGGTGGGGCGACACGTCCTTTCACCACTGAAGGAATTCACCTTACCGCAATCTAGATTCCGACACGTGCACATTGACCTGGTTGGACCTCTTCCTTTGGTGAAGAACTACAAATACTTGATGACTGCCGTTGACCGCTTTTCTCGATGGCCAGAGGCTTGGCCACTGGAAGGGATCACAGCCGAAGAAGTCGCCCACGCCTTTGTCACTGGATGGCTCTCTCGATTTGGTTGTCCCGAAACCATCACAACAGATCAGGGGCGACAATTTGAGGCGCAATTGTTCTCGCAGCTAGGAAAATACTCCGGTTTCTGGCGCTCTCGTACCACAAGCTATCATCCGTGTTCCAATGGCATGGTGGAACGTTTTCACCGCCAACTGAAAGCCTCCTTGATGTGCCATAATGACTCTTCATGGCTGGAAGCGCTTCCGATGGTTCTTCTTGGTATCCGCAGTGCCATTAAAGAGGACCTTAACGCATCAGCAGCTGAGCTAGTTTATGGAGAGCCATTACGCCTCCCAGGTGAAATGCTAACAAGAAATGATGATCAATCCATGCATGTTAGGTCCATGGTCGATCGGCTCCGTTGTTACATGGCCCGACTGCGGCCTGTACCGGGGTCACGGCACGGCATACGTCGAACTTTTGTACACAAGGACTTAGCTACATGCACGCATATGTTTTTAAGAGATGATACAGTACGAAACTCGTTAGTTCCTCCCTACTTAGGTCCCTACCGAGTGGTCGAGCGCAACGACAAAACGGTGGTCCTCAAAATTGGTGTCAAAGACGTTAGGGTATCCATCGATAGAGTGAAACCCGGTTACACACTCAACGATGAGCAGGATCAGGCAGCGACAAACCACTCCCAGGCTCTCCCAAACCTGAACTCTTCAGCTGACTCAGGGTCTACCTCACCAAAACAAAATAATAAGCTGCCTGGCATCCTCAAGACTCCGGGCTACACTACACGTTCAGGTCGCCACGTCCGGTTCAAAATACCGTATGTTGGAACCATATACTACCCAGTAGGGTGGAGTGAAAAAAATGAATTTTTGATTTTCGTAAACGGGTACCTTTCATTTACTGTGAATGAGGATAAGTAACAATTCTGTAAAATATTTCACTTTTGCGACGTCATCTTTAGTCTGCGCATTGGGCCTAAAGTTTTGAAATTTATGATTTTCTTTGGATTTTTCAAATTTTTTAAAAAAATATTACAAATGATAAAACTAGTGACGGGTGGTTATTAAATGGAAGAAAAAGGTTTGAAATATACAAAGAATTTTTTAAAACCATTTTAGATTATTATTTCAGTTCGTGCATTGCGCTCAAAGTTCATCAAATTTCCCAAAATTTCTGATATTTTCGACATTTTTTAACTCAGTATTTCCTCTCAATATTCACTTGAAGTGTCTTCAAACTTGTTTTTATTCATTTTGTTATTACTTTGAACCCTGCAACTCTTCGCTAGCTCATGTGGAACTACCCAGGACTCACCACGAGGAGGTGACCGCACTTCTAGTCCTACACGTGAACCCTTCCTTCCAACCAATGCAAGCACGTATTTACATTTCTTAGATACGTCTTTCACAGTTAAATTGTTCCTTTGTGTCGTAAATTGATCAAATATTTCTGTCAGATATCCTCGTTTTTACTAAACTTTTTCTTTTCCTGTGATTACATACCAATTTTGAAGAGCTTGTGACCTATTTGACAGCTCTTTCAACTGATTGAGTCTTGAATGGCAGTTTAAAAAGAGCGCATTCAGAAATCATATTTAAATTCTCAGCTTCCATAATCTTTGTAAATATTGTGTTGTTAAATTACCTGTAAAAGGTAGCTTTGTAATTTCCACATCATGGCAAGAAATCATATCGATGTATACTGACTTTTGATTTATGTATGTAATGTATGAAAATAGATTTTTGTCTATTTTTTGGGATCTGAAGCGTTCTCACTTGTTTGCTTGTTTGTTTTCTAGATTGAGCGTTTATAATACGATTTAAAACAAGTTTCTTTATATGCTCTCTCTTATGAACTAACCAGATTATTTCCCGGCGTTGCCCGGGTGCTTATTAATACAACATAGCTCTAAAAATATTTGAATGAATTCTATCCACATGGGAATATAAAAACTTATTTCATGCTAAAAAGAAATAGTTGAGCCTTAAATGGATAATTCATTGTTGATCGTAATCTTTGTAGGAAAATACTCCTATTTAAATGTGTTACATTTTATCAATTTGTGTGCTTAAAGTCTTATCTCTATTACTCTATCTATTCAAAATTATAAGAAAATGGCCATTTTGAGACAAAAGATTTGAATTTTGGGCTTTTTGGATTTTTTTTAAATTTCAAAACCCCTGCCTATGTGAATTCTAATGCATCAGGGAACCTCTGTGCCAAGTTTGTTGAAAATCCGACGAAAACTGGATTTGTATAAGGAACAAACATACATACATTTGATAACAGCATATTTCTTGGGTGCAAAGTATACATTGTTTTGAATAGATGTGAATACAATTTTCTGCTTTTTCCCGGAGAGATAATCTTTAAAATCTCACACGAATTCATAGCTAAATTAGTAACGTCTGTACTTCATCCTAAAAGAGCAAGGACACTTTTACCCGCGAAAGTTATGAACTCTTTTAAAAATTATAGTCTAAAGATTGTTTGCTGTAGTCAACATCTGACTAGGGAAAGCTTTCTTGGACTTCTGTTTCACATTTTTTTGGATATTTTCCCAGTCAAAACTACCTTGCTCATCTCATGAAGTTACTGTTGCTCAGTACTTGAACCATTTTTATTGTCAAAATCAATCTGATCAATGACAAATTCTATAGGTTCATATTGAACTGATTTGAAAGTATAACATGTTTAGCTTCGTCTAACAGGCCCAAAAATCACTTTGGTCCACTGGTAGGTCCATCTAGCTTTTGCAAAAAATGCAGCAAATTAAGTTCATTCAAATGTAATTGGCAAATGTTCCATTACAGAGGTCTACCAAGTTTTTCTTCCAGTTTCCGTATTACACCTTTATTTTCCTGTCTTTGTAGTGCATCCATCAAAACCAATGCAAACAATTTCCTACTCAAAGAAACAATTTATTGTTTCTGACTTGTCTAAGAAATGTAAATGTGTGCTCTCATCGGTTGGAAGCAAGGGGAGCGCGAGTGGCACCCAAAGTGCGGCCACTTCCTCGTGGTGAGTCCTGGGTAATTTCAATGAGCAAGCATAGAGTTGAGTAGTTCAAAGAAACAACAAAATGATTAAGAAAATGTTTTGAAGACACTTTTAGTAAATATTGAGAGGAAATATTGAATTATAAAATTTCTGCTAATATTGAAAATATCAGAAATTTCTGAAAATTTGAAGAACTTTGGGCCTAATGCGCAGACTGAAATCATAATCTGAAATGATTTTTAAAAATTTCTTGTATATTTCAAACCTTTTTCTTCCATTTAATAACCACCCGTCACTAGTTTTATCATTTGCAATATTTTTTAAAAAAATTTGAAAAATCTAAAAAAAATCTAAAATTTCAAAACTTTAGGCCAAATGCGCAGACTAAAGATGACGTCGCAAAAGTGAAATATTTTACAGAATTGTTACTTATCCTCATTCACAGTAAATGAAAGGTACCCGTTTACGAAAATCAAAAATTCATTTTTTTCGCTCCACCCTATTCTACACCCCTCCCCTATTTTCCTGCGTTAGCAGTCTTACTCTAGCTATTATTATCAGAATAAATTGCTGGAATATTTGTTTGCCAAGATAGATGGTGACTGTAATTTATTGCAAAGCTTAGATTGCAGAAACTTTAGCTTTTTCTGTTCTACTCTGTAAGAATGATGATGATGATCCCCCCCCCCCCCCCCTTCGCACAAAAACATGACCACTTTATACAAAAGTATAAAATCCTTTGAAAACCCATCCCCTGCTTTAGCTATTAAATACGTACTAGAATAAATTGCAGCCAAAATATGGACCGAAATGGCCGTTTTCTGTTCTCTATCGCAGGTTAGCTAGGGCTGCTCAACTCTAGAAGAGCGAAGTGCACCCCCTCAATTTCGTCGAGAGCCTCCTCACACACAAAAAAAAAAACTCGACTAAAAATGTTTATTTATTGAGATAGCAAAGGTTCTCTA
>JAXGGA010019498.1:0-19991 GCA_038373865.1 Uloborus plumipes
TCCCTTGACAATAGCTTCCAATAATCATGCACGGTGGAAACATTCCCACCAAGTCTTTCGGCAAAATCGCGAAATTAAAATCCACCTTCTCGTAGCCAAATTGTACGACCTCGTTTAAACTCATTGAGCTGTGGATAATATCTTCTTTGTCTTCTTGAAGTCATTCCTGGCTAACATGAACGCAATGCGTCAAATTTCATGGAAAAATAATGCTCACGAGCTTTACTAAAAGCTTTTAAAACAAGCCTTATTTGCATAGTCTGAGTGACGCCAGCTGCGCCACACTTATGCGCGGAGAGCGAAATTTCAATCGATGTCATCTTTCAGTTGTATAAACACGTCTACCAAATTTCGTTTATCTAAAACAAGTCTTTCTTGGTGTTGGGATTTTTTTTTCCGCCAGTGTATATGAAAGGGATAATACACATTGGATCTAAGAGTTTTTGAGCTTAAGTTTTGCTCGCTAGAACACATTTAAAAATTTGAACTACGAAAGATGTCGCATTTTTTAAAAATATTTACATATTCTCATAAAAAAAGTACGCTTTTTTGCTATAAAAATTTCCAGCAGAAAAATAACAATTAATTAGTTTACTGAACTATTAATTGAAACATATATTTCTACTTTAGATATGATCAAGGCAAAAGAATATAATATACCTGAAATGTAGAGCAAGCCTCTGTCAATTTCGAAATTCCATACACGGTACTAAAATAAAAAGCCGAAAATAATTATTTAAATAAGAAAAGTTTTAAAATTACCATGTTTTTAAAATGGCCCAAAAATTAAAACATAATTTCTCTAAACCATACGCAGGTTGAAAGGCCCATAGAAATTCAGAACTTCTTGCAAGTTGTCCGGAAAATTAGAGATTGGGAATTTTTAATAGCTCTACTTGAAGGATTAAAAAGAGAAACATGGGGCGTGAGTTTTACTTCAACATAAGAGTTGTAAATCATAGCAATTAGTGAGAAAACTTAAACATTCATCATGATGGGAGAACGTGTAAAAAGTACAAAGAAACACATTTAAAAGGAGATAAAAAGTCATCAAACAGCTGTTTCGACGCTATTATATACAAGCCTCTTCATCAGTGCATAAACACGAAGAATGGTTCCCATGTTCAAAAGCAACAGTCAGGTGAACCCAGTCAGTACACACAACAGTCAAGGGAACAGGTTTGGTTCACCTGACTGTTGGTTTTGAACGTGTTAACCGGTTTTTATTTTTGGCATTGATGAGGAGGTTTGTATTTAATAGCCTTGAAACAGCTGTTTGCTGAGTTTTTAACTAATTTTAAATGTGTTTATTTGTAATTTTTTTCACGTTGTGTTGTCATATTTTACTCAATTGATGTTTAAGTTTTCTCATTGACACTACGCTTTACAACTCTTATGGTGATGTAGACCTCGCGCCCCATGTTATTCCTTTTGATCCTTCACGTACAACTAGTAAAAATTCACAATCACTAACTTTCCAGACAATTTGTGAGAAGTTCTGAATCTCCATGGGGCTTTAACTCTACGTGTGGCTAGGAGAAATTATATTTAAATTTTTCGGCCGTTTTAAAAACATGGTGAATTTAAAATCTTCCTAGTTTAAATAGTTATTTTCTGCCTTTTAGTATTTTGTATGGAATTTTGCACACTTTAATGAGATATTGATAACGACCTGCGATACATTTCAGGTATATCTCAGATTCTTTTGACTTGATAATATCCAAAGTAAGAATATTTGTTTCAATCTATGGTTTAGCAAACGAATTAATTGCTGTTTTTTTTTTTTTTTTTGGGAAAATTCAACAGCAAAAAAGTACAAATACTTTTTTAAACGTTGTCTGATTTTGCTCATTTCATAGTACAAAGAATTACTGTCTGATCTTCGTAGGTCAAACCTTCCACGAATCTGCGCATGCTTCAGGTCTTTTCTGATCTTATGAAAATGGGGATTATAGGAGAGTTAGTAATGAATAAAAAAAATAAACAAAGACCTTTTGAACTGTATACAGTAAAATGTATGTATACAGTAAAATAATGCAAATTGGAAAAAAAACTAAGTTCGGTTGAAAAAGTTAGAGATAGCAAGTGCACGCTTTAAATTGAAAACTTGATTGAGGCTCCCATCTTCATCCCATCGCCCCTTTTAAAATGAAAACGCTCCTGAGTGCTAGGGGCGAATTTTACAAATGGACTGTGGAGTAATTTATTAGATTTAAACATCAGTTAATATTAGTTGCAGTGCAATAAAATTGTCGGTTAAATTTTAATACAACTGTTCACTTTTGCTTGCGTACCAGGTTTTTCTTTTTAATCCTACAAGTATTTTGACAGCTGTTAAAAATTCGCAATTATGCATTTCTCGGACAATTTGCAAGAACATGCAATACACCGCCAACTCGACCATTTCGATCCATGGACAGCTGTTTCGAGCTTATTCTGCTCTCAACAGCATGGAATACGAAATTAGTCGAGTTGGCGGCAAAAAATATAAATTGAGAGCAGAATAAACTCGAAACAGCTGTCCATGGATCGAAATGGTCGAGTTGGCGGTGTATTGCATGTTTCTGCCTTAGCCCTTGCTTAGGGGCGGTTACTATACTCACTGCTTTATAATTTGCAAGAAGTCTGAAACTCTGTGGGACTTAATATCTACGCGAGGCCCTGAGAAATTATTTTTAAATTTTCAGGCAGTTTTAAAACCATGGTAAATTTAAACCCCTTTTCTTCACTTATTTGTTATGTAAAATTTGCAATAGCCTTTAATTGTTTTGAGCAGTATATGCCTTTTTTTTTATTGTGCGTCAACTTTTATGAAAATTTACCTGTAATTTGTTTTAAAGAAACGATTTGCATCATTGTTATTCATCACTTATGACGGGATCACTGAAAGAAATACGAAAACAAATAAAGACTGTTATAATTTGTAATATAGAAGATAATTCTGGCTCCTGGTCTCTTTTTTAATGGGGCTGCGCTGGCTACTAACCTTGTTGCAGACCTTGTGCTTTCCCCGAGACCGACACCCATTCTTTCACGTGACACCACTATCGGCGGAATACCATTCCCTCGAGAATTTCGATGACCAGTTTCCCCACTAGATGGAGGCACCTGGGCTCTATTCAATGCGAAACTGCACTAGGAATTTAATTTTGCCAAGAGATACTCAATGCCAAACGATTACTCGCGGGATCTTTTACATATGACATGGTCGCTATCGATTTTCTACATCTGGAAAATCCACCGACTGGAGTTCGGTTTGATCTCGTACCTTTGGGCGTGAGAGGCCGGCGTCTTAACCACTTTTCTACTCTGTCGGCTCCTGGTCTAATCAGTAACATGGAAACTAACTTACACCTCTGTTATTTTTGCAGAGAAAATTTTTTTTGTGACATTTGCCACTTTTATGAGTTGCTTATTGGATTGGTGATTACAGTGAACTCTTACTTATACGCCGCCTCATTTATGCGACTTTTTCACTTATACGACGATTTTGAATAGTCCCAGCACATTCTATTGCAAAATAAACATAGTATCATTCGTTTGTGCGTCGCTCTAGAGATAAATATTTCACTTATGCGCCGAATTTTCCCTAAAATGTAAAAATTTATTTTCTTTAAAGAATAAGCATTTTTCTTTACTTTCCTCTTTAATCTTTCGCCTTTATTGCTCACGAAAGGCAATTTTTCTGAATGAACTAGAGTTCGGAGAGGGACAATTATCTATTATGCATCGTTTTAAAGGAAACAGTTTGTAATTAGGTATGCTACAATTTTTGTTTTATTTTTATCATTGTAGTTACGTTACAGTAATTGCCAAACAGTAGTAATGTGTCCCTTTTCTATAGAAACATTCTTATTCATTCTCTCATTAGAACCTATGCTACGTTTTAGTCCTTGAAATTGGTTTGTTCACTTATACGTCTCTCTCACTTATGCACCTTTTTCTGTTGGTCCCTTGGGCCGTCGCATAAGGGAGAGTTCACTGTATATTGATGAACGTTTCGCTCATCTGATTGGCTCTGTTTTCAATCATCACAGTGCCAAACAGACAACTGTACCGGCAAGTATCATGTTACTTTGTTTACTGCCACTATCAATTTTAGCTGAATGCACTGTAGTGGCTCATTTCTTAGGTGTTTTTTTTTTCTTTTGTGCATTTGATACACTTAATGGAGGAACTGAAGATGACCCCAAATTCATGCATTACACTGTTAAAATTTCAGGAAACTTTTACGGTAAATATTACTGTAAAATGTAGTGTTTACAGTGTTGAAAATTTTTACAGTAAATTGTACTTTAGACGATTACAGCACCGATTTGTACATCACCAAACGTACTGTGAAAGCCACTTATCAACTCGTTTCCGCCCGCTCACCAGGCGTATCACAATTAGTATCTCGGATAGCGAAACCAGTCCGTGCATCTAGGGTGTCATGTTCGATCCTTGCCTCTCACCGCTTTCTTATAATCTCTTTTTTACACCGTTAAATTTTACTGCAAAATAGGATTTTATGGAAAAGTTACTGGCAACATGGGGGATGCTAGTAACTTTTACAGTAAAAAATTTCAGGATTTTTTTAACAGTACATTCATGGCCTTCTTTAAGCTATTGAGGCCCTGAGCATACAAGGAGCTTGACATAGCAACAATTTTGTTGAAATAGAAAAAGAAAGTATGTAAGCGAGATTCCAGATTTACTTTTACTTCTTTACAATCATATTAAATGACAGTTTAAGAACATATCTCCAGCATACCACTTCATTTTGCTGTTGAGATAATAAGTCTATATCTGGAACTGGGGGCCCCATCCAGGCCCCGATTAAGATATTTCTGGGCCCTAGGCGGAATACTTTTTTAGTGCTCCCTGTACTCAGTTTTTACACTTTTAGGCTTCGGATAAAAGAATTTTAGCCATTAACTAGAGAATTTTTTAGCCATTTGGGGGACCCTAAATAGTAAGGGAGTTAGGCCGCAGCCTAGTTTGCCTATTCAGTAATCAGATCCTGGCCCAGGGGGCGGATACAAGGGAGGGGCGATGGTGGCGATCACCCCTCCCTTGGGGGACTCTTCACCGGCAAATTTTCGCTATTGAAGTTCTAAAAATGCAATTTTATACGAGTTTTAACGAAGTTGAGGAAAAAGGTTTGGGACTCACTCTTGGAAATGTTTCGGAATTGAAGTCCGAAACTTTTGTGATCGATATTTGTAAACCAGTATGCATAGTAAAATGTAAGTAAGAAATATCAGTCGCCCCTCCCTTGAAAAGTTTCTGGATCCGCCCTTGCCCTGGCCCCTATCGATTGCGGTGCCCTGGGCTCGTGCCTAGAGTGCCAATTGGGTAAGAGGGGCCTGAGTGTAGTCAAGCTGCAAAATGTTGCCTTACACGAGTACCATTCTAACCCGTCCATACGTATCCTTCTTTGCAGTGGAATTCACGCCAAACGCCACCATGCACGTCGCGCACCACATCCTGATCTACGGCTGCGACACACCGGGCCAGTGGCAGCGAGACTCGCCCCGGATGATCTGGGACTGCGGGGAGATGAGTGGTCAGAAGTCGGGGTACATGAGGGGTCCCACTTGCAGCTCTGGATCGCAGGTGATCTACGCCTGGGCGAAGGATGCGCCCCCCTTGAAGTTGCCCGACGGTAAGTATTCGTCCACAATGTCTTGACTTCTGTTGAGGTCTTTAGAGATTTCAACGCCCATTCCCGGACTTTCGGGTATGCCAGGAATGAGGCGAGAGGTGAGGCTGTTCTAGATTTGGCTGCCACTCTAAATTTAAGCCTCCTCAATCCTCCTGCTTCTCCTCCTACTTTCTTCACAGCCCATGGACAGGGTTGGCCCGATCTTACTTTCAGCAAAAATATTAATTGCAACATCAACTGGGAAGTCAGTGACCAAATTTCAGCCAGCGACCACAAGTACATCTTCATTACCATAGATAACTCTTTCACTAACTCACGTTTCACCAGATACAAAACTCTTTACAATACTATCCCATTTCAAAAGCTCCTTAAAATAAAAATACCCCCATTAATTGGTATCCTACCAGCCCTGTCATCAAAGGAAGATATTGATCACTTTACTACCGCTCTGACAGTCACAATGCAAGACTGTGCAGAGCATACATTCAAAAAGAAAACTTTTGCTACGCCCTCACCCTCTAGCTGGTGGCACCCTGGACTCACTTCCCTTAAGAAGTGCGTTATGGCTGCTAGACACCGTTTCCAGCGAAACAGAGACTCCCCATTGAGAAATCAATACTCAGTTACCTATAAAAGAGCCCTTGCAAAGTACAAGAGAGCAATCAAGCAATCCAAATCTAAATCCTGGAAGGACTTCTGCACACGGAGCCAGAATGTCTACGGTAAACCCTACAAGATATCATTTGGGAAGGCATTCACGCCAATGCACCTCCATCAACAAACGCCATCGAATAAATCGGAGACATCCTTCCACAACGAAATTTTGAACCATTTTTATCCCCCAGACCGACCAGGTCCCCCAGGAGAGCCTTCACTCCCACCTTCCACATTCACACCTTTTACGAAGGAAGAGGTTGATCAAGCGGTCCGAATGCTTCCACGTAAAAAGGCACCAGGCAAGGACGGCCTGGATTCCATAATTTGGTCCACATTCCATAAACTGTTCCCCACCTTCTTAAGAGACTTTTTCAATCAGTGCCTCAAATTCGGTCATTTTCCATTAACACTCAAAGAAGGAGTGTTAATCTTATTCCTCAAAGCGGGAAAAGACCCCGCTCAATTTTCCTCTTTCCGTCCCATCATTCTCCTCCCAGTCCTCTCAAAAATTTTCGAAAAGACTTTGTTATTTCGCTTGCAAAGTTTTCTAGCACTCAATAATTACCATCATCCAAATCAATTTGGCTTCGTCCCAAGACGTTCAGTTAATCATGCACTCGCGACTCTAATATCGAAAATAGAGGAAGGGATCTCGAGGGGAGATCAACTGGTGCTAAT
Source organism: Uloborus plumipes (assembly GCA_038373865.1). Lineage (NCBI taxonomy): Eukaryota > Metazoa > Arthropoda > Arachnida > Araneae > Uloboridae > Uloborus > Uloborus plumipes. Next base: position 6,983 of record JAXGGA010019498.1, read on the forward strand.
CTCCCTGGACATTGTCTCAGCGTTTGACAACCTTCCCTGGGACAAGATTACGCATTACCTCTCAAGATCCCAGTGTGAAGAGGGAATACTTAACGTTTTCCGCAGTTTCCTTTCACAAAGAAGAATCTTTATTCAAACAAGTACGGGGTCTTGTTCAATCCCGCAGACCAAAGGCTGTCCGCAAGGTTCCTGCAGTGGGCCGGAACTATGGAATATTGTGGTAGCATCTCTACTACAGATACCATGGCCAGCCCACACACACATACAGGCCTTTGCGGATGATATAGCAATCTTAGTATCCACACGTCGCTCACACGACCTTCAACTCTTTGCACGACAAACATTGGCAACAGTAAACTCCTGGCTACAGGACCATGGTCTGGAAGCGTCTAAAAGTAAAACGTGCTTTATGCATTTCAAAGTGCCCAGAGATCTAAAGCGTCCCCCCACACTGGTAATGGGTGATTTCCGACTTATACGAAAGCCAAACATCAAGTATCTGGGGGTTGTACTCGACGACCGCCTAAAGTGGACAGCCCACATTGACCACTTAAAAACGAAATCATCATCACTATTAAGCAAATTTCAAAGACTCGCGGGGGGAAATTGGGGTATCAAACTGTTTCACAGGCGTCTACTTTACAAGGCTGTCGTTGAGTCCTCCCTCCTACACGCTTCCGGACTATGGGGTAAGTATCTGGGGGTCAGACAACTCAAGATGCTACATACCCTTCAACGACGTTTTCTCCTAACACTGACGGGAGCATACTCAACAACTTCTCATTATGCTTTATACACCCTTTCGGGAATCCCACCCATTGAACTAACTATTCGGCACCATCTCTGGCTATTTAAAATCCAAATTGAAAACAAACCAATCCATCTCGACGGTGTTGAGTTTTCTCCCCGGTTATTCGAACGAGACACAAACAAGTGGTTTACGGAGTCACATGTCCAAATAGACAGCTTTGACTTGATTCATCCCTGGGAGATAGATCCGGTATTTCTATCCGACAGGAGAATTTATACAGACGGATCAAAAACCCCGAACGGGGTAGGCTCTGGTCTTGTTGGTTATGCTGGTAATACAACCTTTTGTAGCTCTTCGGTGAGGCTTCGGAGGGATAACTCAGTTTTCCAGGCAGAACTTTTGGCAATTAAAAATGCTATCCAGCTTACTCAAAAATCTCCTAACCAATACTTCCAAATTTTTTCAGACAGTTTGTCGGCTCTTTTGGCAATAAAAAATATCTTTCAAAGAAATTCTTTAGTTCAGGCAATTCAAATCCAAATAATCAGATCATCCAAAAATTTCGAAATATTCTGGGTTAAGGGTCATTCCCAAAACTGTGGAAATGACGAAGCCGATAGACTAGCCAAATTGGCAGCAGAAACGCAAGACCTTCAGGAAGACTCGAGTGTTCCGTTCCCCAAGTCTCACCTAAAGAAACTCCTTTTGCAACAACTGTGCATGGATTGGCAGTATCGCTGGGACAACGCGGAGACGGGCCGAGGAGTATACGACATATTTCCCACAATAAAGCTCTCCTCGCGCGTCTCGCAGCGCTGCCATACTATTTTCTTAACCGGCCATGGTCCTTTTCCGTCATACTTAAGTAAATTTAACCTAATCGACTCCCCCCTCTGCTCATGCGGAGAAGAGGGGGACAACTTTCATTACATTTTTGACTGTCCACTAACAGCAGCTCACCATCTTCGTTGCCCTGTGGGCACACCCAATCAACAGCGTCTGAAACAAGCTCTTGGACTGCGTCATAGTACCGCACGTCTCTCCGCAATATTCCACTCCTTATCGACGGAAGGCTATCTATACCAAAACACATTCTAATTTGCATCGGCCCGTCTTCGTGTACTGCCCTCCCCTTTCCCCCCTTCTTGTATACTATACGCTTGTAAATATTTGCAACATTCCACTGTTAAATGTTCTACTGGCCTAATCCACAGTGTGTTTTAGTGTTGTTAACTCCGACTATATGGAGTAAATGTCATAGTTTAATTTATTCAATATATGCTCAAAGCTCTCTATCCCACTCTCCTCGTCTTCCTGTACAACTGCTTATATAACCTTCTGTGTAACTCTGTTATTAATGAGAAAGTGTAAACTGCTAACTTTATGTGATTATATGTTTCAATTATTTTATGTCCTTGTGTCATTATATGTTGTAAACGTTTTATGCTTCGTGTTACTATTTGTTGTAATTGTCGTACTTTTTTTGTAAAAATTAGATATTGTAATTGCTATAATTGTTCAATAAAAAGCCTCGAGGATGCCGTATCAGGTGAAGTCACAACAATGACAGGTACTGTGGCCCCTCGAGGAGTGAAGTGAAGTGAAGTGTTGAGGTCTTTATGAAATTTATAATCAAATCTTACTACAGGGTGTGTCTGTTAAGTTCCGGGACTGGGGTTATAACAACGGAATAAATAATGAAAAATAGGTATACGTGTGACAGTCCTCGAAATACACATCTTCAGCTTTCACACACTTTTGTTCACGGCGACACTAATTCTAGAAACACGCTTCGTAGTCCTCTGAAAATATGCTCAGAAGTTGAGCGATTACTTTCTTCTTTACGTTCTCTGGGTCCTGAAATCGATACCTTTTCAGAGTTTCAACACATTTTCACGTTCCTTCAAAGTTTATTGCATTAACTACACTTGCGCTTTAATAGACACACTCCAAAACCTGAGAAAGGTCATCGATTTTAGGACATAGAGGACATTAAAAAAACCCCCACGAGTCTTGATAACTCGAAGCCGCATAACCCGAACACTCCTCTATCTGGAAGTATCCACTGGACCCCCAGACTGTAGGAGGCCGTGGGAACTTGCTAAAGCTCGAAACGCCTGCCGGTCCCGAGCCATTGGGACTCGACCGTATACTCACACACACATACAGGGTGTCCACTCCTATCGTGGCCCAATAGCTAATTTCTAAACCGTTAGAGATAAGCATATAGTTTATTTAGGAAAAAATCTCCAAATTACGAAAGGAATTTTGGGTCTATTCAATGTTTTTCAAAAAAAAAAAAAAAAAAACAAATTTTGAAAGAGTTACGAAATTTAAATTTTTATACAGTCCCCCAGTCCTATTAATCATATTTAGTAAAACATTCTTGACACTGACGTTTAAAACTAAAAAAAAATCACTGTTCTACGACAAAAATTGACCGAGTTATGACGTTTTGAAAAATCAAGATTTTGCATTATTTCATGACGTCATCGAGAGATCGCTTAAGGGACCGTATGCGAAATCCTTCAAAATCTTGATTTTTCAAAACGTCATAACTCGGTCAATTTTTGTGGTAGAAGAGTGATTTTTTTTTAGTTTTAAACGTTACAGTGTCAAGAATGTTTTACTAAATATGATTGATAGGACTGGAGGGCTGTATAAAAATTTAAATTTCGTAACTCTTTCAAAATTTGATTTTTTGAAAAACATTGAATAGACCCAAAATTCCTTTCGTAATTTGGAGATTTTTTCCTAAATGAACTATATGCTTATCTCTAACGGTTTAGAAATTAGCTATTGGTCCACGATTGGAGTGGACACCCTATATATATTTATACCAACGTTGAAGTAATAATACTAATTACTATAGTAAGAAAAGACATAAATGCGCAAAGCAATGTTCAAGTATACGCAAACGATAAATTAAACAGTTATTAAATATTGTAAAAAAGAGAAAATGACTTAGAGAGATCCAGTTACAGCAACATATGTCCATTTCCATCGTCGAATAATGGTGGGGGAGATTAAAATAGAACGAAAGAGGACTATTAGACGTATGTTTGTTTTAATGATTAATTACGTTGTTATAGCCCCAGTCCTGGTACTTAATAGACACACATTGTATCCCACAGCAGAATTTGTCACTTGTCAATGAAGAAAAGTGCTGCCTTTGGGGACTTTTCTTGTGATTTGGAAAAGGAATCTTTTAACTGGTGAACATTTTCCGAAAGTTTAACTTGATATTTTCAATCACAGTTCTTTAAACAAATCTAACAGCAAGTGGGTAGAAACATCCCACCTTCTATTGATTTTCTTTCTAGCAGTCGAAGATTTTTTTGTAACTGGGACAATGGATTCATCATCTAGGCCTTGACCAAATTACCTAGTCCCAGTTTGGATGTTCTCCAAGTTTTTGTGTACTTCAATTTTTGGATCACCGGATTTCGTTATTAGAATATAAACAGTATTTGTCTGTCGAGGAGTCAGTATGCTGTAAAATAAAGGCAACGAAAATCAGTTCAGCAGCGTGGGACGCAGATTTAAACCTGCAAAATAGTTAGCAAGATAAACCGATATTAGATTAATAGTGAAATGTAAATCAGCTCCTAAAATGATTCAAAATAAAATGCAAGACCTAAAACCTGGATTCTACCCCAGAAAATACGGTACAAATCTTTGTTCGAAGAAATTTAAGCAAATTTTCCTTAAAAATGCCAAGTGTATTTTTTGCCTCCAGCAATCAAATAGTACTCATGAATCTGCGACTAACGTCACAGCGTCGCGTTGTTTCTGCTACCAGGTCATATGCCTAATAAAAGGATTATCAGACGTTGATGCTTTATTTTTCGTTGAAAGCTTATTAATTAGTTGAAGTTATTTAATGAATTTATTACAAAAATAAATAAGCTAAATAAATCTCTTTGAATATATAAATTACCTCTCTCCCTCCTTTACTAAAAGTTTAATGAAATTCGTAACGTCCTTACGAAGTAATAGGATAGATGCATATTCTTTCATCTATTTTAAGAGTCTTTAACATTCTCAGTCACATACACTAAGTAAAAAAGTCCCTCCCCCCCTTTTTTTCCTGGAAACAAATTAATTTCACGATAGATTTTACAGAAAAGTAAAATAATGTTTCTGTTGATGCGCTAAAAAAAGAGAGCTTTTACTCAAGAAAGGGGCCGGGGGGATGCACTTTTTGACGTTAGTAAATTGAAAAAAATAGTTATATATTTAACTCTGGTACACACATACCAGGATGCCTTGAGCATGCATTCAGGACTCTGTATGGCATATTAGAAAACACACACACTTTTAATAAACATTTTTTTGTGTTCTCAATACACTTAACACCATTAGCTCTGAAAAATACACTGGTAACTTAAAAGCAATTTTTTGCCCATTAATTTCTTTTCCGCGATATATTTTTCATATATTTTGAAGATCATGGTACATCTATTGCAAGATTATGGTCGTGGGTGTAGCTAACTATAATATTATTCGGATTGTTTGAAACGGAAAAAATAAATGTTGAATATGAATTCTGATATGTCTGTGTAAACTGTCTGATGAATCACCTTTTTGCATCTCAATATTTTTCCATGGTTAGGTGCAATGTCACGCAATATACACATCACACTCCAATAAAATTGGAATCCATAAATGTTATAACTCCGTGGTTTCTTGAAACAGTTGTTTCGAGTTTCAGCATCCGTCCCACAACAAACAGCAATAAATCTATTTTAGACTGCATAGGTGAAGATATTTTCTTGGACTTTAATAAACACTCAGAGCTTTAGAACCTCTCTCTCTCACACACACCCATGTTCAGGGTCATTCTATAGTGACTAACGTAACATTCAGAGCTGATTTTGTAACTGTTTTTAGTTGTAACTTAAAGGATAAAATATATTTTTTAGTTATTGCTAGTGGATTTACAATGAACATGGTATCTATGTATCATTTCTGCTAAGAATTTTCAAAAAAATTACTGACAGTAGATATTTTTTCAACCAAAATAGCAGCGTGACTAACGTAACATTTTTGCAACCCTGAAAATGAATGCTCATGTTGTGAGGCAAAAATTTCTCAAAGTTAAGCAAGTGTGAAAAATTGAATGATATATTTGAAAAATGTGTAAAGTTGGCTTCTAAAAACATAAAACACATTTATTAAATCTTAATTTTTTTTAGTCTTAAGTGTCACTTTTACTCAAGATGGAGTATGTCTAACGTAACCATCGAATAACAAGCAGTAAACACACTACAAACTATTTGTTATGGCTAATCTCAGTGATAATTACAATACTTTTCAATTTTTTTAAACTTCTTATGTTGTATGATTGTTATTTATTTATTTATTTATTCATTTTTGATACTTTTTTCACTTCGGTATTTTTTTTTTCTTCGGCTGAGGTTGACATTTCTATGGAATGACCCTACAGAATAGTAAAACAATATTATCTCCTCTTTCTGGCGCGGTTTATAAAAATTTTTTAATCCTAGATTTAGATGTTTGTTTGCATTTATGACAACTGGCCTTATATACTCCCCCCACCACAACCTACATTCAGAAAATAAGAAATTCTCCATATTTTAACTCTAATAGTCGCTACAATTTTCTATAACGCTTAATACTTGACATTCGTTAGATTTCTTTTTGACCACATTTGAGATAAATCCTGAAGAATGTTCTAACGCATTTAGTTCCAAATAATTGTATTTTGTTTGAATTGATATGACACATCTCTAAAGTCATCTAAATCATTTCAGGTGTGGGCTTCAAAGTTGGCAAAGGCACTGGGATTAACTACCTGGTGTTACAAGTTCATTACGCTAATGTGGACAAGTTTATTGGTAAGTTTTTTTTTTCAAGAAAAAAAGTTACGAAATACGAAAAATGCATTTATTTTCTTTTGTATGGATTAAATGTCATTCTCGACTAATCTAAAGCTTGAAAAATTAAGAGAAAATAATAAATTCGGAAAACAGAAGTTTCGTGTTATGTTGGACAATTCACGATTTATGACCTGATGTATTTAGTTGTTTTATCTAAGGTTAGTTGATTTATTTTTCACTATACTACCTTGCACGAAGTACTAAAATATTGTAATTGTGATAATAACGAATTAATGTTTCAAAAGTGGAAGAGATTTCCATTTTACACCACGCGGATAAGCGTTGAGTCACTTTTTTCGGAGCGTCTACATGTATTTGTACCGACGAACATATAGTGCTCCTCTGGACCTCCAATATTGAAATGTTTACCTCTTATGGGGGAAATAGGGAAGGGTCATTGGCACTGAATTGAGTTGGGTTGCTTTCATAGTCATTTTGTAATAGTATTTAACTCAAATCCGTGTTTGGGGGCCACGGTGGCCTAGAAGTAGAGTACTCTCCTTGTAAGAAAGTGGTAGCGGGTTCGAGTCCCGCCTTGCCCATGGATTTTATTTCATCCTCTCTGTGCCGTAAATCTGTCCTGTGTTTGTCAGGAGGCAAGACGCATAGTACGCAGTCCTCATGTATGTCGAAGCTGATGGCCTCTGTACAAAAAAAAAAAAAATCCGTGTTTGTTCGTGAGTTTTTAAAAAATCCTTTACAAATCTAGCATCACTTTTAAAACTCGGCGATGGTGAATTTTTGCGCTTTTTAAGTCTCTTAACAATATCTAGTACTCAAAGTAGGAATATTCAATGGGTTGAACCTTCCCTTGATGAGCTTGTCCAGGGTCAAGCATCTTTTTATCAGAGCTAAACTATAAAACTAGCTCAATGAAAAAAATATCTATTGAAAACTAAACTTGACTGATATGTTTTTCTCTCTATAAGCTGGCGGAACCGATAATTCTGGAATTGTACTTTCTCTGTTGCCAAGCTCAAGTCACAGGTATAAATATGATTTTTAACTCACTAAATGCTATAATTATTTTGCTAAATTAAAAACTGTTCTAAAACATACGTTTAAAAAAGGTTGTTCATAATATTGTTCGCTGATTTAACAAATTTATTGATGATTGGTGGTGAAGCTATGATGTGTTTTAGACTTTCGTATTTCAACTCAACTGTTAACATGTGCAGTTATGTGTCATTTAACTGCTGAATTTAACATCACTAATTCAACTTAATAATTTCACGTATAATCCTTTCTAATCATTAACATTATTTTGCCACAACGTTTTTCATCAAAACGTCTTTTTTTGCGTTAAAAATATTCTTTTTCTCACACTTGAAACTTATTTCCTTTTGCTAATATCAACATTTACGATTTACTACATCGTAGCCATTTTCTCGTTATACAAATATATTCTGATGTAGAACTTTTTTTTCAAAAAAAAAAAAAAAAAAAAAACTCGTTAGAACTTCGTTTTGGGGACAGTTAGTTGTTTACTGAATTTAATTAATTGCATTTTGTAGATGAAAACGAAGCAAAGGGAACCGAATTTAAAATTGTACTTACTTTTCAGAATAACAAAAACTGCTGGAGTTTATCTTCTTGGAACCAACGGCATGATTAGAGCTGGAGAGGAAGGTGAGCATAATAAAAAGTTTCATGAACTAGTTTATTGTTTATTTATATTTTATTTAATCGAAGAAACAAACTTACCTTTTAATCAATATCTTTCCGCAGAACATTTTGAAGCAGCTTGTCGAATAAATGAAGATGTTGTGATCCATCCCTTTGCCTTTCGAACGCATACTCATGCCCTTGGTGAGAACTACTTACTGCTGTTACAAACGCGGAAGTTTGCATGTATAGATGTTTGTTATACTCTTTCACGTAAAAACTACTGAATGGATGTAAATGAAACTTTACAATAATGTAGCTTATACATCAGAATCACACGTAGGCTATAATTTATGAAGGTATTGTGTGAATTGTCCATATTACACAGCGATAAGTGTCAAGTAAGTAGGAAAGAACTATGCCATCTGCGAGCTATTCTAGCGTGCGCTGCAAAAACCGTTGGAGTTACAAGTATATAATGTATAACACCGTAAAAACGGTGTATATAATTTATGACACCAAATAAATCCTTTTAACTTTGTTTATAGGAATATATTGCAGTAGCTACCTATAACTTTTGCACAAGGACGTATTTAAGGGGGGTTCAGGGGGTCCGGACCCCCCCCCTAAATCGGAAGTCTTATTTTAGTTGTCATCACTTACCTCAAAAAATCACAATCAAGACAGAAGGTGCCTTTAAGTATTCCCATTGATTAAAAAATTTTCAACTTCCGAGTCAATTTAAACCGCGAGAACCTCCGAAGGTAATTCTGCAGATTTTCTGCAGGTATCTTCAAATTAATGAAGAAATTTCACAGAAATTTGCAAAATTTCTGCATGCTGAGTTTGAGCCGAATCGGCGTCATGTATGGGAAAATTGGAATTACTTCTAAGTAAAACATGTGCAAAAAATTTAGATTTTTAAACAAAATTTGACGATTTTATATTACTAAAAACCATGTACGTAGATTGTATCTATTTAGTATGTATGTCAGTATAACTTGTCCCGAACGCCAGTGAAATGATCATCGAACGAGATATCGATAAATTCGTAATTTTTTAGGCCTTGTGTTCGACAAATTTACATAATTGTACGATTTTAATTGGCGGGCCGCATAATCAATTTATTATATCTATAAAAATTATGTAAGCGTCTTTTTTCTTCCACCGCTTTTTTTCCGAAATTTTGGATTCTGCTTCGCAAGTGCTCAATAATTTCTCCAATTACACTGTGTTTGTTCAAGCTTTTAAATGATTCTATTAGAAAATGGGTACGATTAGAGATAATGGTTTAATTGACAAATTTGAATGACTTATCAATATAACAAACAGGAGTGCTTGATGTCTGTGAGAGGAACATTGAAGTTGGCAGTAAATTAAAGAATATTTGTGTCCACTTTTTGCTCAATAGTTTCAAATTCAAAAAGCTTTACGAACGTTTATTGCACCATTGAAGTAAGCTTAAAATTATGATTTTTTTTAAAAATTGTCTAACTACGTAGAATATTGGTGCTGTATATGGATTCACAAACCGTTGAATATAAGACGTCGTGTTAAAATTTCTCCGAAGATATTTTCTATGATTTTATTATGGATGCTATCCTAATTCCTTCTTTTCTATATTATTAAAATGGTGTAGGTGAATTTTTAGAAAAAAATGTATGTTTCAAGCTTTATAATGTTTGATCTAATACTCAACAATTTTCCATATCATTTCTTAGCAAAAAAAATCGACTGGGAAAATATAAATACTTTGGCGCTTAAAAATAAAAGCAAAATGTACAATGTTAAAACAGCACGAATGTGTAGGAACATTCGTGCTGTTTTAACGTTGTATATTTTGCTTTTAATAGATCGACTGTCTTCTGGTTCAAATATGTGTGGTTTTAGACTAAAGCGCGGTCAGTTTAATGTTTTATATCATTATAGTTCAGTTGCAGTGGTGTTTTGTTAGATAACCTTTTTTTTACTGTTCAATCTGTGCATGTGCTGTACATTTAATCACAATAAGAAGCGAATGTTCGACTTACTACTTGTTATGTTCCTGTTATCAAAATTTAAAATAATCTTTTAGTGAACACAAAAATTTTTCAAAGTCTACATATTGGTCCGGATAATACGGAGATGTAATGAACGAGGACCAGATAAACGTGGTTCTACTGTACTTACTTTGTAGTTACACGCTTTAAATGTGTGAAAGAGAAATATTTTATTAATTTCTATTTATTTTTAGGAAAAGTGGTCTCAGGGTGGAAAATTGATAAGGACGGTCAGTGGCACTTGATCGGCAAACATAATCCACAAGAACCCCAGGTACATTTCAAGAAATACTTCTTTCATTTAACTTTTAGAACGCATTATACGGCACCCTTGCAAGAAAAGTGACACTGACCGGAATTGGCAAATTTTACAGTATTATAAAAAGACTAATATTTTCCTACTAGTTAGCTGTTGCTAGTCTTTTGCAATGAATATCCATTGTTATTTTTAGTTAAATATATGTATAAACAACTTAAGTTTTCTGTATAGTACTACTTTTTTAGTTTGTCCCGTTTTAAATATTTATATACTTAAAATTTAGTTTGGCTTGTGTCACTATACGCGCTACCTAGCGAAAACTGTCAAAGTTTTAGTGGTGACACTTTTCCACGTAAAAGAACACGATGTTTTGATCTGTTTCATACAAAAATTGGAAAACTGGTATTTTTTGACTTCTGTCATTTTTCTTGCATGGGTGCGATATGCGCTATTGCTATGAATGTACTAATAAGGAACAACATGTCTACACCAGTGGTAGGAAGTAGCACGCTACAAAGCGAAACTATTGTAGTAGCTACAGTTTTAAGTAGTTTGTAGTGTAGCGCACTACTATTTAAAAAAAGTAGAGTTGTGAGTAGCGCGATACAAACAAATAGTAATTTGTAGCGATTTCTGAAAACTACTTTTAAATTTGTAATTGAAAAAAAATTAATAAATAAATAAATGAATGAAAAAAAAGAGAATAAATTCTTTCGAATCTGGTTTAATCGAATCTGATAGGTGCAAATCTTGCACGAAAGCACCAGCGGACGCAATGAGAAATAAGAACTATAAAAATGTGAGTGGATCTTAGATACATCATTTTGACGCCATACATTCTATCTGTTTGACGTCATTGGTTTATTTTGCATCATAATTTTCATATTCCGACAAATAATTTTCATAATCCTAAACATTCCCTGGCAAGAAATTATTAGAAATTTGAAGGTTAAATTTTTCAATCTTTCAACTTTTGAATTCTATCTTGCGGCGAATATTCGTAAAATTGTAAAAAAAAATTCTTAAAAGGACAAATTAGAGCAAAAAAAAAAAGTAGACAAATTCCTAGTAATATTCCGTGTCCAAATAAATTAATTTATTAATCTAAACCACTTTTCGAATTTTTTCGGTCAATCCTCAAACGGTGTATGCTTTTTTTTTAATTTATTTTTTAAAAAGTAGCGAAGTAGCGACAACATTTCAAAAGTAGTTTGTAGTTGCTACATTTTTAAAAAAGTAGTTGTAGTTGTAGTTAACTACATTTATAACAAAGTAGTTGTAGTTGTAGTTCGCTACAAAAGAAATGTAGTTTTTCCAACCACTGGTCTACACAAAGAGAGTAGATTGTTGTTTTATGCTCAATATTCCCTTTCTTATCAGAGCTTTTACTTCCTTCTTACAGAGTAAAGGAAATGTTGTTATCACACAAAAAAAAAAAAAAAAAGTTTCGGCTCAAATTTCACTTTAACTCACTTTCTAGCGAATGCTGAGTTGTTTTTCGGTTCTCCCTAAAATATTACTACGAATGTATAGACAGCCGAAATATCCATTTTGACCATCCCCGAGTAAATGATCACGTGTTTTCTCGTTTGAGTTGTTAAAAAATGATTATTTAACCTTGGACCCTGGCAGGGGGATGCAAGAGGGTGCACTTGCCCATCCAGCTTTTAAAAAAAATTAGCAAAACGAAAATTCTGTTTTTATGCTAATTTTTTTAAGTTAAAAAAAAACATCTTACTTTGCTTGGCAAACAACTTTTTTGCGAATTTTTTCAGTAAAAAACTTTTTTTTTACTCATTTTTTAGCATACTTTTTTAAAAATCGGATGTACCCCCCTCCCCTATGCATGATTCCGCAGGCTCCCATTCACTCAGTAGGCATAAAAGGAAGTAGTGTGATGTCAGTATCTAATATTTTCATTCATTTTAATGGGCTATTATTATTTTTCTCGAATCCAATTGTTTCGCTTAATTTTCAGTATTTGTGGTAGTCTGACATTTATTTCACAGTATTAACCTCTAAAGTGCAAGTGAACCCTTCTCGCTTGCTACCGTCAAACTCACGGGCTCAGTTTCCGCCCTTTATTTCTTGCTTCCGTGACATTTCCGGGCTGGAGTTACCGTAGTAAGGCGCCAATAAGAATAAATTTAATTCATTTTTTTTTTTTTTTTGCCAAAAAGCATTTTACTTCTCATTTTGCATATTAGATAGCAGCACCAGGATGTTTAATAAAATTCTTTTTTACTGTTTGAAACTCTTTTTTTTTTAATTTCCCTTGAACTGCTGGAAAACCAACATTAAGCCGTAGTAATCTTGAATGTTGGCTTTTTCTAAAAAATTTAATTATTAAAAATTTCAACCTAGAAACAAATCAAAATAAAAAAAGGAAGTTATATTTGTTTATTACATGTATTTTTCAGATAATTTTCAGCCGATAAAAAAATAGGCACTT
>JAXGGA010019499.1:0-19990 GCA_038373865.1 Uloborus plumipes
ATTTTAAAATTCTGTAATTTACTGACAGTAATGACATAAGTTTTGAGCTGTTGACAGATTTAATTAGAATAGGAAAAATTAAATAAAACTTTTTTTAAACCTATTAGAGTAGCAGTTTAAAACCTATTAGTGTAGGTAATTTTAACAAGCATGATTCGTGTTTTGTACTAATGAACATTTATAAATCATTACTTGATCATAACATTTTTTTCATTCCTGAATTTTTTCAGACCGACTGGAAAAGAATGCCAAACAAGTGCTCGATTTCTAAATATAGAAGAAACTATGATGAGAAAAATAAAGCTCATATCTTTTCGTTCCCTTGAGATCTTTGTAGTTTATGAAAAAATACACTGACATGTAAATAAATATTTTTTAGAATTGTGCTTTGCATATTCATTTCAGAAAAGTTTTTTTTGATCCAAAAGTTTGATTTTCTTGTTTTCAAAATAAACAATTTTCCAACCGAGAAAAGTTTAGTAAAAACGAGCCAATAATAAGCGCCAATATAATCCGCTGGCCTCAAGTGAGTGAAGTCAGAAATCAGACAGAAGGCTTGGAGTTTCGATGGTAACGAACGACGGCAGTTGATAGCGATGTTGTGCAAACGTAAAAGATTTTACAATGCCAAGGAACAGGGTACCAACAAGCAGACTAACAGGAAGGTGTCTACTACATAGACAATATTAGACAATTCAACAATGCTTTGGCCTTCGCTTCAGTCAAAGTGGACTCAAATAACATTCCTGGCAGAGGTCTATATTGTTTTAAACTACATGGTCAAGTGTACCATATGATCGGGAACCTGCAACCTCCGGCAGGGACTACATCAACTTACGCTGGACTTTTCTTTATAGATTTCGACACTGCGCTGCAACTTCGGGCTGATAATGATGCCAATAAAAATTGTCGTATTAAATTTTAAGTTTAGAGGTTTTTTGCAGAATTCCGCAAGGGTCACCTAGTATTTATTTATTTATTTTTTTAAAGTATATTTCTGATCTAATGAAATATTTGCAGTGTTCGTGAGTAACTCTCGAAAGGAAATCACACGAATTGTTTTTAAACGAACGAGTTCAATGTACGGACTAAAGAAATAAACGATTCCTCTGATGAACGGATTATTTGAAAGAACGGCATTGCCCGTGCCTAATTGGAAAGTTCAGTGGAGAGGCTTGAGAAAAGCTTTAAAACGGACCGATTTACCTGAGTTTAGATTTCTCTTAGTAAATAGGAATGAATGTAAGGGGCTCCAACTTTTTTTTCTTCGCAGAATTAAGTGTCAAACAAAAGATTTTTAAGTTTATTATTAGAAAATATGAAACGCTCAAATTTTCGTATGTTTATGTTTACATTCATGTAAAAATATAATGACACACGTGAACATTAAAGTTTGAATGATTAAAGTTTGCAACAGTGAAGGCTTTGGAAAATAGTAAAGTTAGCAACAATTAACATTTTCAGCAACTAAAGTTTGCAACTATTGAAGGTTTGCAACAATCAAAGCTTTTTTGCCTTTTTTAACAAAAAAAAAAAAAAAAAAAAGGGCATTCTCTCTCGCACACACACAAATCATTCTGATTGAGTAAGAAACCTTTTTTTTTTTGGAAATTTTATATTATTATCATTTAATAAAATATATTTCAGATTTTAGACAAAGTGTTTTTTTTTTTTTTTTGTGTGAATATTTCAAGGTGTAGATTTTTCTGCTTTGGCTTTTAATTTCTTTATTAATTTTTCTTTAGCTTCATTAATCTGATGTATTTTTCATGGAGCAACCACAAATAGTGCGTGAAGCAACCATGTCACATCAAATTTTTCTCTAAAATCGACAAACTTTGGGGGAAAATTGAACTGTGTGGCATCCAAAAATTTGTTTTGGACTAATATATATGTAAATGCATATGTATATTTGTATATGTGTTTCAATGTTTATCGCTTTTAGAGAAAAATGGGGATAACATGGTTCACTTATCAGTCTTTGGCATGTGAACCTGTCTTTTTATTTGTATTTTTATGCACTGATGATGGGGCTTGCAGTTTATAGCCCCGAAACAGCTGTTTGCTGAGTTTTAAACTCCTTTAAATGTATATATTTGCACTTTTTAAATGTTGTCCATTTTTACACATTTCACAGTAAAGTTTTTACTGTTTTTACAATAACATGGTTGCTCTACTTATTATTTGTGACTGCGTAATGATATGAAAAATGAATAAGATTAATAAGACTTCAAAAAAAAAAAAAAAGAAAGAAAGAAATTAAAAGCTAAATCAGAGCTATCCACACATTAAATTACAAATATTTGAAACAAACATTTCATCTGAAATTTAAAAAAAAAATCGTATTATTTGATGGAGAATAGATTGCGTGTGTGCGTATGTGTGTGTGAGAGAGAGAGAGAGAGAGAATGCTTTGTGTTGTGAAAATTTGTGTGTGTGTGTGTGTGTATTTACAAATGCAGACTACAATTTATTACAAATAGCTAAGTTAGCAAGCACTTTTTCATCTATTTTCTTTTATGTTAAATTGATCAAAAATGGCGTCCCTTGTGCAATAGCCTTTCTTTTGTAGTTATTGGAGTTTGAGCAGTAAACGGGTTATGTATGGGGCATTACGTAATAGTCATAGCCGTCGTAAAACTTTCTAAAGTTACTGGTACTTTTCTTTTGCCAAGTCCTTGTCGGAATTTTTATTTATGCTCATTCATAAACTCGTCTTTTCCACGATTGTTTAAGATGTTTTCAGAATGATTTTCCTAACATTTTGTCACGATTACAAGAATATTATCTTTTCTCATCTGTGGGGCAGATTTTTCAATTGCGTGAAGTATTACTGATGTTGTTCAGTGGATTGTTATTAATATTACTTGTATGTGTCAAAGAAATTTACGATTATATGAATCGCAATCAATTTTTCCTTCAATTTTATTTTGAAATCGGTTTTCATTTTTTTTTCCTTCAAAAAGTTCTTTTTTTTTTTTTTTCGTAAAAATTTAAATTGCCCCCACGTAAAAAACTTTAATTCTAATTCCTTAGAAATCAACAATTCTTCCTATTCTAGTTTTCAAGTAATTACCCCATAGCTAATTTCCATAATATGAAAGTTATTTTTACGTTATTATTAAAGTTATTTATCTCCTAGTCCATGTTTTCAAAATAACATCTCAAAATTTTTTCACCTTCATTCAAAATTTGTGCTCTTATGACTTTTAAAACTTTATTGGAGTATTATGCGATTTTATCTACAAGTAGTTGTGGAAACAATTCAGAATTTGCAGATGCTATTAAAAGTCATCAAGCTGAAAGAAAACGCAAACACAAGAGTCTAATTAACATTGATAAAGGGGTTAAAGAATTACCGCATTTTCTTCGAAGGTTACCGAATGAAAAAATCTCTTGTAGCTTTCACGGGTAATTAGGGTACTTAATGGCAAGTCATGTTCCTTTTAGCTACACGAACAGACAAGTTGGATGAAACCTTTCTTTGAACCGCGTGTGTTGGTAGAGATCCTCATTCAAATGAAATTTTCACAGATCCGCTTCAGTAATAATAAACAAAAAAGAAAATTAAATAATTCCAATAATTATAGTGAAAGGATGGTAACAGATTTTTTCATAACAGTTTTGTATTTATTAAACTTTTTTTTATTCCTCTTAAAATTAAAGTCAAAAAAATATTTTTGAAAAAAAAATTGAACCGACTTCGGAACTTCACTCAGCAAATGCTCTAAAAAGTAAAAAATAACTTTATTCTTTGAACACCATCGATACTACATTTAAACATAAGTTTTGAAGTCGGCGCAAAAAAGCTAAAGAGAATCATTCGAAACTATAAATATAAATTTAAATGAATCCAGGTTCTTTATTCGCATTCGCATTCATTGAAAAATACATATTTATGCAATGGTACAAATATTCAGCTCTCAATTTTCAATGATTTCTCTGAAAATGTTGGCAAAATATAGTAAACATCATTTTACCTATAGTTTTTGCGCCGACTTCAAAACTTATGTTTAAATGTAGTATCGATGGTGTTCAAAGAATAAAGTTATTTTTTACTTTTTAGAGCAGTGGTTCTCAACCTTTTCACGGTTAACGCCCCCTTGAGGAGTGAAAATTTTTCCAACGCCCCCCTTAATGTTAAAAGTGAGGGGTTTTGCGAAAAGAGGTAAAAAACTTAAAATAATTTCCTTCCAAAATTTTACAAAACAGTTAAACAACATATATTTTCCTTCGGTATACATTATTATATAAAGAATTAAAATGACGAATTTAGAAATTTAAATACATCTATTATTAAAAAATATTCGACTTTCAAAAAAAAAAATATTCGACTTCAGAAATATATACTAGTGAGAAATTTGTGTTTGGTGATTCAAAGCCAGTTTAATCAGTCGGCTAAATATTTTTTGTAAGATGAAGGCGCAAAACCCCTCTTGGGACGATTTGGAGACGATTTCGCTTTTTTGTAACTAGGTAGGTGACAACACTGAATCCTCGTTTGAAAAGGTAGGAAGAGGGGAAGGTAATTAAAAAAAAATTTTGACGGTAGCCCACAGAGCAGGATAAAGACTACTAATGTTTCTTTGCACCCAAAATCCTGCAACATTGTTAACATTCCGGAAACCAGCTTTCAAAAATTCATTGGTTGAAAGTTGAACCAATTCTTTCTGATACTGAACAACTGGTGTCTCAATGTTTTCAAAAGGGCTGATGAAACATTGAGGAACGTTCAGAGAAAAAATGTCCTCAAAGCGCTTATAGAAGTCTTTGTGCAAAGACTGAAGAGAGAGGTCGGTAATAAATGTGAGCATCATCAAAGGAAATTTCCCTAAAAATAAACCATGAAAGTAAAGGAATGAAATGAGAAAAAGCCAAAGTGAAAACACAGAGGTCAAACTAAACAGTCAAATTGGGTTAGCACAGCATTGCAATACGGTTGCTAGGTAAAATTTAGGAAAATGACCAAACCAAGGAAAATAATAAATTTGCACGAATATCCGCTCCCATCGAGAAATTTTGAATAACTTTGGGGGAGACTTACTTTCCCATAGGTACTAAGATAACTTAAGAGAACATGGTGAACCCATTAAAGTTTGGCAATAAACATTAAAATCTGGTATTCTAATCTAGGAATTATTCAGTCTGAAAACCAGTTTCGTTTAGCAACAATCAAAGTAGGCGACTAAAACTTGAGAACTTAATTGGACCATTTTCATCTACAGATGAAGTACGGCATTTTTTACAGGCATGATAATTACTAAGTAAAATATAGATGCATCGCTAAAAAATTATATAAAGCTATTCGAAATAACATTGTAATAGTTAGAAAGAATCAATCAACAATTCGGCTAAAAAATAACCAACGATGGTTTGGCTTTTGAATTTCATGTGGCTGTGCGTGATCGAAATTAGCCAAAATGGGCAGCCCTGATTGCAACTGCGATTAATTGCAGCATTTCTTCTTTAGGTAGCATTCTCTTTCAAGGTTGTCGGATGCAAAAGATCACTAAAAAGCCAAATCGCTACAAAAGAGAGAGAGGGAGAGAAAAGGGAAAAAAGCTAACTTTTTTTGAAAGCAAAACAGGCACCTTAAAAAAACGTCAGGAAATAAGATCAGAGATTCCAGAGTACATAAGTTAATTTATGGTTGGCACAAATAATTCAAGTTGGATTCGCGATTGAGTACAATATTTAATTTGGATTTTTAAATTTAAAATTAAACTGTAATACATTTATCGTCCACTGACCCCAAATTTTCCCAACGCCCCCCTATCGCCCAAAGTATACCCACCGCCCCCCTACTGCCCAAAACATATTCACCGCCCCTCAGCATCTTCCCACCGCCCACAGGGGGACGGTACCGCCCCCGTTGAGAACCACTGTTTTAGAGCATTTGCTGAGTGAAGTTCCGAAGTCGGTTCAATTTTTTTTTTTCAAAAATATTTTTATTTTATTCTTTTTAGTGTAAATGTACATATGAAATAAGGTAATGTTTCCATTGCAAAACTTCACCTAATTTTCTTAAGTAAATGCTTCATAAAATAAACTATGTAAGGAAAAAAAAGGAAAGAAAGTATCAACGCGTCTAAAATTTTAAACGATTGACACTAAAAAATAATCCTCGTTATTCTCCGGTATTTATTTGTGTACTAGTTTAATTAAAGGCTATATTAACGGCTTTTCAATTAATTTATATTTCAAAACAACACTAGATTCTCGCAGTTCATAAAATTTCACGACGTATTACATACGTGGCCCGCTAATGAGTGTCATGTTTGCTTCAGTTAGGCCTTCATTCAAAATTTTCATGATAATTATAAAAACTGTTTCATATCAATCACGTTCTGTAACAATGGCTTTCATATTTAATCATTTGGGACAAATCGTTTTAAATTTGAGCAAAAATTTAGAGATTTTCCTCACTTTCTTCAGAATTCCTTTATCAAACCTTATGTAAATTAAGACTAATAAAACCTGAAATATTACGAATCAATCAGTACCTGGTACGACTTTCATTTCGTTGGAGTTCAGGAGAAAAAAGCAGGACATAGAAAGATTCTCGGTTTAAAATTTTCAAAAAGACCACAGAAAGGAATTTCATTATGCAATCCAGAGAAACCTGGCGATCAAAATGGTCATTATTACGATTACTGTGATCCCAATTTCTTTTTCGAAAGATTTCTGCAGGTTCCCGTTATCGAACCCGGATCACGAGAGGATGGGACCAATCGGAAAAAAAGACCTTTCTAACAAAAAAAGAATTTTTGAAATCGGTCCAGGCGTCTTCGAGTAATCTTGGAACATACCGAAAAAAAAAATTTCTCCGACGAATTGTATAACCTCCTCCTTTGTTGAAGTCGGTTAAAAAAAAAAGAAAGAAAGTATCAACGCGTCTAAAACTTAAAACGATTGACACTAAAAAATAATCCTTGTTATTCTCTGGTATTTATTTGTGTACTAGTTTAATCAAAGGCTAAATATTAACGGCTTTTCAACTAATTTATATTTCAAAACAACACTAGATTCTCGCGGTTCATAAAATTTTATGACGTATTACGTACGTGGCCCGCTAATGAGTTTCATGTTTGCTTCAGTTAAGCCTTCATTCAAAATTTTCATTATCATTATAATAACTGTTTCATATCAATCACGTTTTGTAACAATGCATTTCATATTTAATCATTTAGGACAAATCGCTTTAAATTTGCGCAAATAGGGTAAGTGCTCCAGTAGTCGGCCAGTCTCCAGTAGTCGGCCACAATGACATAAAACTCCTCATAAATAGTACATTTTTTATTCAAAATCAGATATGGCGCATTCACACATTCATGTACCTATCCTCAATCATCAACCAGTGGCAGTTAAGTTTTGGGTACTTTTTTTTGAATTAGTAATGAGTCATTTCATTTTGAATGATGTGCCCGTCATCCAAGATTGCGATTCTGCTTATTTTTCAGCTAAGAGGACACGTCTTCTTAAAATGGCCAAATACACTTATTAATTTAATTCTACTGTAAATTTGAGTCGTTTTTATCTTAATGGAATGTCTAACGTAATGTTTCAATGAAAGAGCGAATTCATGGTTAGACTCGATTGTTTTTTAAAGGGGTGGCCGACTACTGGGTACAGAATTCTTCTGCATTTCCAATAGTCGGCCATGGTAGGCCAACCACTGGTTCTAAGCAGTTTCGATGATTTATACAGTAGTCGGCCACATATTTAATGTAGCTTTTCATTCTTAATATGAGTTCATCAAATTAAAGCTAAATTAACTTATTAAAATACAGCGACAATTTAACTGTTTTGAGTAAAAATACATTTTCCAAAGTTTATTTTTCTTGAAAAATAGTAATTAAATTGAATGTCTTAACTTCTTTTGACCACCATTTCGACATTTTATTGCTCCTAGTGTTGTAAATTTAATTGAAAATTCTAAAAAAGAGATTTTTAAATACGCATTCGTTGAGTAAAGATTATAAGTTTTAATACTCATCTGGTTATTATCAAAAGGTGTTTTAATAGTTTTTCTTATCAAATTTTATCTTAAACTCATGAAATTGGCGAAACGAGTGATTTAGCTTCTATTGATACTTATTCGGCAGCTAATAAACATTCCCCAATTATAGGAAATAAGATGCAAAACTTCAATAGTCACATAGGCTCAAATTATTTAATGAGTGCCAAGCATGTAGTTATTCTTTCTTTTGCTATTATGCTTAACTTTTTGCTTTACTAAAGGTTCAAGACCCCTGTGCTCTATTTCGGAAAATTGTTTCAAATGTTGTTTTATTTTCACTAATGATTCTCCCCAAATGTTTGACTTCTTGAGTTTTCTTCGCTAGAGGATTAGAATTGTACTGAGTTAATTTCAAAACTACATGGTTACAATGTTGCAAACTAAATTTTGGTTTGTTTTCAAGGTCATTCCTCGTTTACTAATATTCTTGTCGAAAGCTGTAAGATTACTTTCATGACATCCCGAGTTCCATTTACTTCCTTATTTCATCTTACTTCAATTAGTTTAAAACAAATAACCTTGCTTCAGTGGAACATTCTGTGCTAGATGAAGCCTTGATAGATTCTTTTCAGCGCATTTTTGAATGTATTTTCACTTGCACAGTTTTGGAAGCAATCATTTCTGAAACTACAGTTTTAGTTTTATGTTCCGTATGTTAAAATTCCGTTCTAATGAATGTGTACCAGTTAAGTGCCGACGTGATTATTAGTCATGAATTGTGTCGACTCTATTATTACGTCTTTATGTTTACATAAACAGTAAAGCAGTTTTTCATTTCTTGATTCTTTGGTCATTATCACTAAAAACTGCTGTTCACTACAAAACTATTCCTGTTTTTTAACTTCCTAAGCAAGAACATTTTGTACATTTAAAAAACTTCGTTTATTTTGTCCCTTCTTGCATCTTTAGTAAGTGCTGCTGAAATTCTTTTCTTCAGAAGCTTTTTTTTTTTAACTTTTTTTTTATATAGACATATTTTTAGACGTTATTCAGAAAAAATACTTTTTTAGTGCGAGTTTTTAAAATAAAACTGTTTTTAGGCAGCTAAAGTTTTTAAACGTTAATGTCCTGAGAATTCTGTGCTAATTGTACTGTCTAAAATTAATAATGGTAGATTGATAGAGAAATAAGTAAAGCACATAGTGTATCAAGAAGTACACTAACATGATCATCTACACAGTTGAGTACCAGAAGTACCACGAAAATTATGACCAGACTAAGTATAATGCATCGCTTCAGGCCCGTCATTTCACGTTTTTAGAGGGGGGGGGGCAAAGGGTGCAAACACAATGCAATTTCATCGGAAGAAAGCAAACACCACGCCCACTTATATATTAATTACCTGATTTCTCAAAACCGGGTGTGGGGGTGGGGGGAGCAATTGACCCCCCCCCCTCCTGACCCACCCAAATGACGGGTCTAGTTCGTTGTAAGTTTCCCTTTGTTTTGTTTTTTTAAATTCAACCCCCTATATCAGATAAGATCAATGAAAATGAAGTGGCCGACTACTGGATTCAACGTGGCCGAGCACTGGATTTCTGTGGCCGACTACTGGAGCATTTACTAGTGTTGACAACAGCTTGGATTTTAACATAATTTTTTTTTAAATTTCTGAAACAAGTAGGTGATTCACTATCAGAAAGGTTCATTCGAAAGTGTTACCTTGTTTTTGTTGCTGTATTGATAGCTGAAAGTTCTAGGTTAGCCAAGATCCACAAAAGATCTCTTAAATGGCCGACTACTGGAGCACTTACCCTATTTGGAGATTTTCCTCACTTTCTTCAGAATTCCTTTATCAAACCGTATGTAAATTAAGACTAATAAAACCTGAAATATTACGAATCAATCAGTACCTGGTACGACTTTCAGTTCGTTGGAGTTCAGGAGAAAAAATCAGGACATAGCAAGATACTCAGTTTAAAATTTTCAAAAGGACCATAGAAATGAATTTCATTATGCAATCCAGAGAAGCCTGGCGTTCAAAATGGTCATTACTACGATTACTGTGATCCCAATTTCTTTTTCGAAAGATTTCTGCAGGTTCCCGTTATCGAACCCGGACCACGAGAGGATGGGACCAATCGGAAAAAAGACCTTTCTAACAAAAAAAGAATTTTTGAAATTGGTCCAGGCATCTTCGAGTAATCTTATATTATACAAAAAAAAAAAAAAATTTTCTCCGACGAATTGTATAACCTCCTCCTTTGTTGAAGTCGGTTAAAAATATTTAACTTTGAATGGTTAGAATTTTAACTGGGATAATGTGCTTCGTTTTTTTGTTTCCTCTCTCCCGCCGAATTAATTTTATAAGATTATAGGGTCATTCCATAGAAATGTCAACCTCAGCTGAAGAAAAACAAATACCGAAGTGAAAAAAATATCAAAAAACAAACAAATAAATAAATAAAAATCATACAACATAAGAAGTTAAAAAAAATATTGTAATTATCACTGAGATTAGCCATAATAAATAGTTTGTAGTGTGTCTACTGCTTGTTATTCGATGGTTGCGTTAGTCACGTTACGCTAGTCACACTCCATCTTGAGCAAATGTGACACTTAAGACTTAAAAAAATCTCCATATATTATTTCTCTAAGCCGAATCCTATACCCGGTCGAAACTCGCTCATTTCTTTATCGAATTGCATGAAAATTTATGATTTTGAAGCTTATCCCGCGGGCTATTGACGAAAATTAGACCCACCCTCTAAAAAGTGTCGGTTCGTTTTTTATTCGAACTTCAATTTTTGGGCACAAAATTGACTCTAACTAGCGAAATAATTGTCGTATCGTCTCCATTTTGATTTCATTCGAAAGATTAAAAAAAATGCGTTCTTTAGAACGTTTCTCCGCTAGCGCCGCGTAACGAGAATCTCGAAAATCCACGTTTAAGCGACTTATAAGCGATTGAAGTTTGAAAAAGTTAAATTTTTTGCTCAAACGTTAAAATCGTTACCATTGTTGTTCAAATCAATTTTAAATGCGACATTTCAAGCCAAGGCTTAGCTCGGTAAACCTTAATTGTAACTTTTATTGTTTCAAAATACTATGGTAGTTTTGCGATAACGTTAGTATTTAGTTTAGTAGTAGCCTTGGGTATTTGATTTTAATATAGGGTATCACTTTTGTAGTAGTTGTAAACGTGAACGTGTCTTTGATCTCTTTGAAAAGTTGTCAGAACGACGGCAGTTGATGGCGATGTCGTGCAAACGTACAAGATTTTACATTTTTTTTTTTTTGTTTTTTTTTTTTTTTTTTTTTTTTTTTTTTTGCGGAATTCCGCACGGGTCACCTAGTAAGATTTAATAAATGTGTTTTATGTTTTTAAAAGTCAACTTTACACATTTTTCAAATATATCATTCAATTTTTAACACTTGCTTAACTGTAAGAAATTTTTGCCTCACAACATGAGCATTAATTTTCATTATTGCAAAAATGTTACGTTAATCACAGTGCTATTTTGGTTGAAAAAATATCTACTGTCAGTAATTTTGTTTTAAATTCTTAGCAGAAATGATACATAGAACCATGTACATTGTAAATCCACCAGCATAACTAAAAAATATTTTTTATCCTTTAAGTTACAAGTAAAAACAGTTACAAAATCAGCTCTGAATGTTACGTTAGTCATTATGAAATGACTCCATAGTCGGATAAAAAACTGGTAAATTTAAAATAAAATAAAAGTCAAAAATTTGAAGCATTTCTAAATTTTCTTAGCTCCGTTATTTTAGCATTTACTGTTTCAGTATCGAAAATTTGTAGCTGTAAGCTCCCTCAAGGGAAGGGCAATCGCCCCCATCATCCCTCCCTTGTATTCATCCTTATACTGAAAAAAGAAATGATTTTAAATATTATTTCGGGAAATCTTCAAAATTTAATTGTATTATAAAGAACAAGAGTTCATGCTCTTCATAAAGTTCATGCAATGAAGCAGCTAACATAATCGGAGTCTTTGTAGGATGCTTGTTCAACAACTGATAGGTCTGCAACCATTGTGCAACCATTGTGCAACCATTAGCCCATAGGCCTGCAACCATTGCCCATAAGGGAATGTCTTCTGAATAAAGAATTTTACTCCTCAGTGCTTCCTTACAAACGATGGTCTCAATTTCAAGGTAGTGATCCATCATCTTTTATTCTTTGATTTTTTTTCCAACTTGTATGGCACCAAACACCAAAACGATTGTGCTAATAATTGAAGCTGTTTTAACTAGCAAGGGCATGTTGCTTTTCTTGCATTAACACCGTACTGGCAGAGAAACAGCTTCTACGGAATTCTTTTATTCCGATTGATAAAACTGAACGGCAATTTAAACTTTTTTCTGTCCTTTCTAGACAAAACTATGAGATTATGTGCAAACAAAATATGATTGATTATTACATAAACACCAGAATGTTTCATCACGAACTGCTTTTGAAGGAGATCAACTTCTCACATAACTCTGATAACTAATTTGGAAGTTACTAGACTTCCGTTTCTGCTTCTAACCATTTGTTTTCAAACTTAACCGCCTGAAAGTCGACTTTTATTTGTGAAGCCAACAAACATATTCTTTTCTCTTTGCTTTACCCAAAGTTTCAATTTTTATTCTTGAAATTCCTGAAAATCACTCCGTCTCAATCCAAATTTTTTACAAATATTTTCATCAAACCGAGTTTCATGTACAATAGCTATAGAAAGGCATATTGTCACTTCAAAACCTATTTAAGTAGTATGTTTCGGTGCCGGGAGTCAAGTTTTTTTCTAGGATTCTACTACTAGGAGCCTTTTTCTTTGGAGGCCGTTACAAATTTATCAAAAAAAACTAGGTAATGTAACTTTTTTTTTTAGCTTTTTGGAAAGATTCTGCGTCGTGGAAAAAAATCCAACAAAATACAGATTCAATATTTTCAGTCAATCTGTTCTGTGTTTGTTAGGAGGCAAGGCGCATCGAACGCAGCCCTCATGTATGTCGAAGCTGACGACTTCTGTATAAAAAAAAATATTAATTTAAAAAAAAAAACCTTTATCTCAACGTTTTTATAGGATCCGAAGCTCTTCAGAAGCTTGTAGGAACTTCATTTAACTCGAACTTCCAATAACTTGAAGCTTCTAGCCGGTCACTTGGGATTTCGAGATGCTGCGGCAAGCAATTGCGGCTCTAGGTCTCGCGGGGCCCTGGGCGATTTTTTTTTCGCGGAGCCCCTAATGAAAAAAAAAATTTACAAGGGTGTCCTTTGCATGAGCGCTATAACCCCCCCCCCCTACCACGAACAAATACTCCGCAAATAAAAGGAGGAAAAGATCCCTAGAAACGGCCCTTTAAAATTTTCAACGACTCAATATGTGCCACCTCCCCCTCCCCCCCATTTGCATTTAACCTCTGTTAATTTTTGTTTAAAAAACTAAAATACATATTAAAATAATTTTATTACATTCAAAACCTAATTAAAATTAGCAAACCGTATTTTTCTGAATAAAAGCCCCCACAAGTACACACATCAAATAAGTATCTTATTATGCCCCGCCTATAAGATTACTCTTCAACTTCAGCTTCGAAGTCCGTTTTTGTAAAAAAATTCAAAGCTATATGCGGGTAATATGATAAACAGTTCAAATTCATTTAGGTATTTCAAAGATAAAAAAACTGCCATTTTTAAAAATTACTGAAAATGCGTATTTTAAAAATGGTGGGAAAATCTGCTTTTTTGATTCCCGAATAAAGGTTTTGTACTATATTATAATGAAGCTACGAAAATATCCTAAAAATGGAATTATGGAACCTTAATGATGAAGATAGTTTCTCTCTCTCTATCTCTCTCTCTCTCTTTGTATATATATATATATATATATATATATATATATATATATATATATATATATATATATATATATATATATATATACGGTGTTCGAACGGTGTTCGTTTGTAACCGCTGGCCAGAAGCCCCCACAGCACCTACAGACCTGAAACTTGGCCCAAAAATTCGAACGTATCCCCCTGTGATGCACCTCGAAAGCCAAATTTTAAATTTCGAATTAGTTATTTTTAAATTAATTAATTAGTCTCTTTTTTGGTGTATCCGCCATAATTGAGGGGGGAAAACCTTCCCCCACCCCAAAACATTATATATCGCTGGAAAGGGTTTTTTTTTCTGAAAAAGAAAAGTTTTAGCACGTTTCTGTCCGTTAATTAGGACAGGAGATATTAATTAATCAAATTTAGTCAATTTTCAAGGCCTAACTATGTACGCAATACTGAAACACTAGGTCCATTTTCCTGATCAGCTGCTCTTTTGTCCCTGAAGTTACTTTGTGGTTTAAATTTGCGTATAGATTTAAGCCTTGAAAATTTATTCAATTTGATTAATTAATATCTCCTGTTACTTACTTAACTTTCTGTCTCTTATATTTATTTGGCGAATTGATTTAAACTTTAACATGACTTTAAGTGGAATTTAAAAGGTTGTGGAGCGCATTTGAACTAAAGGATATAATAATTTTTCTTCAGAGGGGGTTAAAGTGAATTTAAATTTATTAAGTTGACTTCCTCAAAATTCGGTGTTACCGAAAATGTCACAATGGAACTATTATTGTTAAAAAAATAGTGATGGCTATTCAGTCACTCATCGTATTTGGCGTCGTAAAGTTTGGCCACAATAGAGAAATTTACCAAACCTCCCAGCCAGTGAAACACTACTTTCTCCAAATCAAAGAAAAAGAAAACGCTCTGGTAAGGAACAGCAGTTGTTTGCAGTCTAAAGAGTATTTTATTGCATGTTTAAAACATGTATTTAATGCCGCCATCACTAAATTTTTAACAATAATAGTTCCATTCTGACATTTTCGGTAACACCGCTATTCAGTTACTCTTCGTATTTGGCGTCGTAAAGTTTGGCAACAATCGAGAAATTTACCAAACCTCCCAGCCAGTGAAATCTTGCTTATTTGAGGGTCACTGTTAGATTGTAATCACTTCAAAGAGATGGTGCGAAAAACATTATATTTCTTGCCTTTTAATGTTCACATTAAAATCATGAAAGAATGGTTGAGGCTGAGATACCTGATACAATCGGTTCCCTATGTTAATAAATTTAAATTTGGCGACCAATTTTACATTGAAATTACGGTTAAATCGGAGAATTATATTAAATTTCAAGGGCAAAATTGCTGTGGTCGTTGAGAGTTTTCCAAAATCTTGGCACTACAGTTGTGTCAAAAGTTCCATTGAAACGTAAAAATTTCGATAAAAATAAATAAGTTCGTCACACACACACACCACCACACACACACACACACACACACACCACACCCACACACACGCACACACACGAAAGAAGAAAAGTCTAAAGAGTGAGTTAAACTTTATTTAGTTAACTTCCTTTACATTTATTGCACAGGCATCGCCGTGCGGGTACTGCTAGTATATATATATATATATATATATATATATATATATATATATATATATATATATATATATATATATATATATATATGGGGGGGGGGGAGGGGGCTCTTCGCCACAATGTCCTGTATGGGCCGCCTGCAGCGGGCTTGAGAGTAGTAAGAAACTGCTGCACCGAGTTGCGAGGCACTGGTAGACTGCCAATTTGAAAGAGATACGACACGAGGTTTCAGGTTCAAAAAGCAATTAGTCATTGCAAAAAAAAAAAAAAAACTGTCTACAGTTTTAATGCCAAAAGTTCATTTATTTTTCTAATCTATCGATTTGATTTTTGAAATGGTTAACTTTCCGAGCCTTGATCAAAGCTGCGAACTCTTGGCGGTAAGTAAGTTTGGGGAGAAGAGTTTAATCCTGAACCCTCTTCACTTTCGCTGCATCCTTCTTCTAAATTAGTGCCTGACCCACACAGCAACATAACTTTCATGAAATTCATTCCTTTCCAGTTACCATTTGATGCTATGCATTACATATGACCTTACAGATGGCATCTAACCTTGAAAGAAATGTGGTTTCTAGCCTTCGAGTTTTAGCAAACCGTCAAGGTTATGAGAGCTTTTTGATACAGATTCTTTTAAACAGCCGATTAAGATGGTTTATGCGGACAGTCACTTCCTCGTATTCAAATGATTAGTTGAATCAGAGACTAATAATTATTTTGAGTTTGACCAGAGGCGCACTAAAACCAGCTGACATAATTTCCTCATTTTATTCGCTCAGCGACAAAGAGATATAATCTCGCAGATGACTCGCGACAATCTCTATCCATTATACTTTTAATGAATTTATTCCTAATAAAAAGCGCATGTAAGCGAAATTTAGAGATGGCAAAAACGCAGATGTTCTAAAAAGTCCTTTGCCGCTCCGGACCCCCATCTCAAAGCGTGTGATCTTTAATGACCCCCTTCTCCCCCCCCCAAAAAAAATCTTCCTTTCTGACATGAATTTACGAATTGTTTTCGTATTTATTCATTTTTCAACACATTTTTCAGAACTTCTGTGTCATTTTCATTATTTAACATTATTATATTGGGATGCAATAGTAAAAACTTATTCAAATGTCAACAATTAAATGTTAATAAATGTCTTCTATTGTCCTACTGAAAATTTGTAAGTTATAGCGAACTTGTTGGAGTTCGTGAACAAGACAATGTTAAACTTGTTTTCGTGAAATCATTCTTCAAATGGGTCGCAAAACCATGATGTATTAGGGGTTTAAATAATATCGAAATGTGTAAGTGTTTATATATCATTTCATTTCACCCTCCAGGGTCCCCCGTACCTACCAGCTTAGTGGTTTAACCGGGATAGGGCCCTGAAGAGCGCTCTGTTCTTAATTTTGAACCAGAATCTAGGGTCGAGCAAACCATAGGCCCTAGCACCCCCAGAGGTATCGTTTCACTTGGAGGACTTTGTGACCACGACATTTTTAACGCCTCCCAGTCACCATTAATCAAGACGGTGGATCTTTGATCGGCTGGAATCGAACCCGGGTCCTTTCGGACACGAGTCCGATGCCTTACCGATCGGGCCACCACGGCCCAAGTGTTTATACAACAGTCTTTTATGTAAAATACTATGTTAGAATTGGAAATATACAAGTATGTTAAAGCTGCTATCTTGTGCGCAAGCGAACAGGTACCACCTTTTTTTTTTTTTGTCAAAATGTGCCCACAAAAAGCTTATGAGTGCTTTATTTTTGAGTTATAAGTTTGAGTTGTAGTTGGTACTTACCCTACGATTACAATTATTTTTAATTGTCTTGCACTTTTTAGCAGGTTAACAGCACGGACCCCTTATAATGAACTCAATATTGGTAATTATCCTACGATTAGATTTATTTTAATTATCTCGCACTTTTTAGCAGGATAACAGCGCGGACCCCTTATCATGAACTCACGCACCCCCAGGCTTCCGCCGACCATACTTTGTAAAACTGCAATAACGTATCCGTATCTGGGCAGAGATACACTGCTCGACATTGAAAATGCAACACCAAGAGGGAGTGGTCAGAAATTGATGAAATTTGTTAAGAAGACAGAGACAGCATGGAACAATAAGTGATATTTATTTCAAAATAAATAAGCAAAATTTAGAGCGAGGACGGCGTCGGCTCAGTAAGAAGTAGGACCACCGCGGACAGCGATGCACGAAGAAACACGTCTAGGCATGGAGTCAATAAGCCTGCGGATGGTGTCCTGAGGGATGGCACTCCATTCCCTTTCAACCATTTGCCACAGTTCGTCCTCTGAACGAGGCAGTGACAGGTTCTGCAAACGGCGTCCAATCACGTCCCACACATGTTCGATTGGTGACAAGTCAGGAGAGTATGGTGGCCAGGAAAGCATCTGTACACCTCGTAGAGCATGTTGGCTGATTCGAGCACTGTGAGGCCGGGCGTTATCCTGTTGAAAATTTGCATTTGGTAGACCCTGAAGGTAGGGGATTGCCCCCGGCCGCAGTACATTATCTACATATCGTTGGGCCGTCATAGTGCCCCGAATACGAACTAGAGGTGATACGGAATTGTATGCAATAGCGCCCCAAACCATTATGCCACGTTGTCGCTCTGTGGGGCGTTCCACAGTTACTGCCGGATTCGATCTTTCTCCACGTCGACGCCACACACGTATGCGATGACTATCGCTGGACAAACAGAAGTGGGATTCATCTGAGAACACTACGGTTTGCCATTCTGCCTTCCACGTCGCTCTGGTCCGGCACCATTCCAAACGTTGGAATCTGTGCTGTGAGGTCAATGGCAGTCTTCTTAGCGGGCGCCGTGATTGCAGGCCACGTGCAACCAGTCGACGGGAAATGGTTCTGGTCGACACAGGAACATCCAGGGTACCTTGTACGTGCTGCAGAATCGACGTACAAGTGACTTGCGGGTCCGCCATAGCTTGTCGGTGAATCCGTCGATCCAAGCGGTCTGACGTCACTCTGGCTGCTTCTGCACCCCTCAATGTGGTTACATTTCCTCTTTCCAACCATCTCCGACACAGCAGATGCACAGTGCTTGCATCCATGTGGGTATCACTTGCAATTTGACGTATGGACCAACCTCCCCCTTCTCAGTCCGATCACCATACCCCTTGTAAAGTCGTCTATATGCTGGAAGTGTCTTCGTTGAGTACGGCGTGGCATTTCCTCCTATCACACGTATCCTTCGAGACAAAAACCAAGTTTCTTCGATAAGTAGTCTGGCAGAAAAACCAACATGAACATAGCCCACTTTTCAACTTCATTCTCTTATATCTTACTTCACGTGCGTCGGAGAGCTGCGCATTTCATATCATTTGCATAACTCAGTGACGTGCGTCTACGGTAAAATTTTCATGAATTTCTGACCACTCCTTCTTGGTGTTGCATTTTCAATGTCGAGCAGTGTATTTTTAACTCCCCTCACATTAAATAAAAATAAGAAAAACCCCTGTCAAATTTGGTCAAGTGTATTGTTCCGTTTTGCGTTTCAATAAAAAAGTTTGCATCGTAGAAAATGGTGAAAATGCAATAGAAATTTCCAAACTATTGCATTGGAAAATTTATTATTATTATTATTATTATTTACATTCAAAATGACGAAAAATCTAAATTTAAAAAATCAAAATGGATCACATTTCGTATTCCCCGGTCATCTTTAATTTATCCTTAGAAAGTTATTGTTATAATTGTTATCATTACTATTATTTTACACTGTTAAAGGCTTTACTGTTGTCTAATATTTTACTCTTCTAAAAATGTGAGGTCAATATTTTCACCCTTTAAGAAGCACTTCTAGATTTTTCTTTGGTTGCGGGTGTGATATAGCTTTTAGCTGTTTAGTGCAGAAATTTTGAACCTCAGCTTTTAAATTTTATACTAGCTGCCAGGGCAGCTAGATTAGCTTCCTGCGGCATGTTGATGCATAACGTCCCCCCTCTCTAACTTTTACCTCATGCTGAAATTATATTATTTGATATAATTTAATGTTCATTCGATTTCAAGACATACCACGCACGTGGCCCGGTGTTGCACGGGCACTTCGTGCCTTGAAAGTGGTGAAGAAAATTTCAAGAAACTACTCCCCGCCAAGGCGGCTCGCTAACAGACGCTTCACGTCTTTACTTTTTTCTTATATAAAAAAAATCATTCGAATTATTGAGATGCTTCGCGCTTTCAAGATGGTGAGGAAGGTTTCACTAAGTTCAGATCGCTTAAAAGGAAAAAAGCAGACATAGATACTCAGTTTTTAATTAAGTAGATAGAGCTTTTCAACAAATGAATGTTTCAAAATATTACAAGTAGCTAGGGATAAAAATATTACGTAAGTGGCCCGCTTATGAGTTTCGTGTTTGATTTAGTTAAGCCTTCATTCAGAATTTTCATTATCATTGTTATTACTGCTTCATAGCAACGACGTTTTGCAAAAATGGATTTCATATTTAATCATTTATTAGGCTTAATCGCTTTAAATTTGACTACTTATTTATTGATATCTTCGCTAATTAAAATCGTATAATTATATAAATTGAAACTAAT